>WYDI02020422.1:0-42246 GCA_009867235.2 Psittacus erithacus | reverse complement strand
TTCTCAGCCTGTCTTCATACGGGAGGTGCTCCAGTCCCCTGATCATCCTCGTGGCCCTCCTCTGGACTTGTTCTAACCGTTCCATGTCCTTTTTATGTTGAGGATACCAGAATTGCACACAATACTCCAAGTGAGTTCCCATAAGAGCAGAGTAGAGGGGCAGGATCACCTCCTTTGACCTGCTGGTCACGCTGGGTTTTTTTTAATGATAGGGGGTTTTTTTAATGATATATTAACACATAGTATAGAGGACACAATATATAGTAACAGCAAAGAAAAAAATTATGAGCTAATTGGAGCATTCAGAAGCTGGAAGTTGTGTCAAAACAGGAAATTATGCAGTACCTCTTTTTTACTGCTCAATTAAGAAAATGTTTTAATATGGCTAACCTAATTAATTAAGTTAATAAGGCTGCAGACTGTATTTAGTGAGCATTATCAAAACTTCCATAGTATACAGATTGATTGTTTTATCACACCTTTTCTAACACCTCAGGTTCCCTATCCCCCCATAACATGAATTGATCTTCAGGTCATGTCCCTCACCCTGCACCCAGAAGAGACACGGGAGCACTGGCATCCCCAGTGGCAGGCAGCCGGGCTGTCCACCCAGGTGACATGCAGCAGGGCAGGCTGAATGGATGGCATCATCTTGCAGGTTTCCTAACCTGTAAGAAAAGCTCCTTGAAATGCTTTCAAAGACACATTTTAGATGGAGGCTAAACATTTTAATAGAAAAGTAAAATTCTTTCTTTCCCTATATAAAACCTGAAAGTTTCCAAATCCCTCCTAAAAAGTACCTAAATCCAAAATTTTCTTGCTAAATAGAAAACTTGTGAGAACTGGCAGGAAGAGTGAGGGCTTAGCCAGAGATTTGGGTGTCGGGAAATGACTTGGTGTCACAAAACACAGATCTGTGCCAGTGAGTGTGCAGTGTTTTCTGCTGTAAGCACTATCAACAGCCAGGCACATGGGGCTGGTGTGGCATCACCCGCAGCCTCGCAGGAATGGGGTCCGTGAGCTAGGGTGGGGGCCCATGCTTGCCAACCTCTGGCAGCAAAGAGATTTATTTCTTTGCTTACAAACCACATTATTCGGCCACACTGAATTTCATAGAATCACAGAATGGTCTGGGTTGGAAAAGACCTTAAACCTCATCCAGGTCCAATCCCCTGCCATGGGCAGGGACACCTTCCACCAGACCAGGTTGCTCCAAGCCCCGTCCAACCTGGCCTTGAACACTGCTAGGGATGGGGCAGCCACAGCTTCTCTGGGCAACCTGCGCCAGCGCCTCACCACCCTCACAGGAAAGAGCTTCAACCTAACCTAAATCTCCCCTCTTCCTGTTTAAAGCCATTCCTCCTGTCCTGCCACTACGTCCCCCTGTAAAACCTGGGCCTCTGTTCACGCCTCCCAGCTTCCCGTGTATTTGCCGGCTGGAGGCACAGGGCCCTGGGGATTAGAGGGCGCGGTTTGGCCGAGGGATGTCTCTGAGGGGGGCAGAGCCACCCCCCAAGGCCGCCGCCCGCTGCCTCCCAGCGAGCTGCCCGGCGCCCTCCGCAGCCGCGAGGGCTCCGCCTCAGGGCGGGGACTCCGCCCCAGAGCGCGTCCCCGCGGGGCCCTGAGGGCACAGGCCCCCTCGCGGCTAGCCGGGCGCGACAGCGCGGGGCGGGCGGTGACGGCGGCGGGCCGCCAGGGGGCGCTGCAGGCGGGCTCCGCAGAGCGAGCGGCCGCTCTTGGCGGCGGGGCCGGCTGCGCGGCGCCGCATCATGTGGGCCGGCCCCTTCCATGGAGCCGCGGCTGCTGCCGAGCGCCTCCCGCGCGGACGCCGCCATGAGGCTCTGAGGGGCGGCTGCGTGCCGAGCAGCGAGCCGGTCGTGCTGCCGAGCGCCCCGAGCCTGGCGCCGGCCTCCTTCCCGGGCAGGGGAGCCCAACGCTGCGGCCGCTGCTACTGCCGCCGCCGCGGGTCTGGCCGGGCGGGCGGACGGCCCGGGGCCATGTAAAGCGGCAGCGGCCGGGGGCAGCCGAGCCGAGCTCGGGGAGAGGAGCTGCTGCCGGCCGGGGAGGCCCCGCGGGAGGGGATCATGGCGACGTCTAATCTCTTAAAGGTGAGAGCGGGGCCTGTCCGAGCCCTGCCTGAGGAGGGAGGTGACGGGTGCCGGACGGCCAGGGCTGCCCCAACGCCGGCTGGGCCCGGTGTGTGGCTGAGACGGCCGGGCTGGGCAGAGCGTAGGACGGGGGGAGGCCGCGGGTGCCGCTCCCCGAAGTTGCCGCTCCCGGGAGCGGGGACCGCGGCCCTCCCTCAGGTGAACGGCCTCGGCGCCGGGCTCAGTGCGGGACCGCCGGCCTCGGCCCGGTCCGGCCGGTGGCTTGGCTGCCGGCACCCCGCACCCCACCCCTGCGCTCTCCTCCCAAACACGCGTCGTTGGGAAACGGCGTTGCGTCGTACAGTTAGGGTACGGAATCGTCTCTTTGTTTATTTAAAAGACCTGGTGTACGGAAAATTGAGTTTTAAGTTTAACAAAGAGTTGAAAAATGTCTTCGCCGCTGGCAGGTGTCGTTGTTTGGAGTGCCACCGTATTCCAGCGGTTATGTTAAACTACAGTTTTTCTGCAAAAGAGAACTCCGGGAGGCCTTTCGCTTACGTTAAGCAGCTTTGCTTTTATAGTCAGACGTTTTGAAGCACTTTCCCTGCCCTCAGCGCGATATCAATCACCCCCAGTAGGTTTGAACAGCCGTTTCAGCAGGACAGTCCAGCACTGGAGCTTAGGACTGCCTGTCCTGGTATTTGTGGCATGTGTGTGGAGAAGGCTGTATGTGGCCTTTGAGGCCACGCCAGCGTAAGACAGGCCTACTCTAAACAACTGTTAGTAGTGCCTACAGAAAGTGTTTCCAGAACATCTGGTTGAGGTGAAAAGCCTTGGGAAGGCTATCTGCTTCCCTTTATCATTTAGCAATATAAAATATGTGTGAATATAGACCTATACATGTGTTCAGCACTATGGATTATAGTGTTATGGATTAAATGTGTTCCCAAAGGAGTGCTGCTTACATTTTAGAAATCTGACCTATATTGAATGTACAGCTTTGGCCTGAAACTGCTGGTTGTGTTACTTGGAGATGCTCAGTGTGAAGAAATGAGAAATAATTGATAACCTTCTTTCTTCCTGGTATCCAAAAAAAGGGTTTAGTATTAGTAAGTCATTAAAAGTCTCTCTTGAAATTGAAATGTAATTGAAATGAATTTCATTTCTCTGTATTTTTATGTCTAAGTAGTTCGATTTTTTAGCAGATAAGACTTACATGAAAAAATAAAATTGAAGAATCCAAGAACACTGGTGAAAAGAATAATTTCCCATAAGAAGAAATGTGCTTTTTGTGTAAAAGCATGGTTTTGGAGCAGGGAACAGACAGTTTATTTACTTGTTAATGTTTTAGTCCATCTTTTTGCTGTATGTTTTTAAGGATCTGTGGAGACACCAATGCGTGCTCTGACCAGACACATGTAGTTGTATAGCCCATAGGAGACAGAAGGAACAGGCCTGTAAGATATGTCAGCATTCCATTTCAGCTGTTTTGAAAGAATAAGTGTACACTAAGTGAAAATAGAGTCAAAGTCCTTGATTCTGTGAGATTACTCTTGCTGAACTCTTGCCTTTGTGTTGACTAGTCATGTTTTTGCAACTGGCCTTTGAATCGTGTTGACAGCAATATATATATATATATATATGTGCAGTGTGTTTTGGGAAGAATGCCACAGAGATACCTATTGTAAAATAGGGCTTCCTGGTCACTTGGAGTGTTTTTAAGCACTATAACTTACTAATTAGTGAGTTTTCTAACAACAGTAACGTATGAACCCTGCATTACAAAAGGAAAGATTTTACAGTGATTTGACTTCATTTATAATGACACAATAAAGCAATGCAACATTTGGAACTAGATGAAGTCTTTTGTTCCCTAATTCTGCTCATCAGAGTGCTCTCAGAGAAGCTGTTGATTCCAGGTTGGTGTTGATTGGCAGTGCTTCATATGTTCTGCTTTAATGTTTAGGGAAAAAAAACCAGTGTTTCAGCACAGTAAAAATCCCTGGCTGAGAAAGGAGAGGTGTTAAAATCTGTAAGGTTTTTTTTCCATATAATTTCCAAATAAGCCTGCATAATCAAATCTAAGTTTGGTTTAGACAGGTCTTGGTTTTACTAGGATAAACAGGAACTAAGAGTTTTCTCTGTTTTTTACCCATCCTTGTTTGAATTCCTACATAGTTGGGAAAATGAAGTGTGGTACTCTTCTTATTCCAGTAATGGGTACTAGCTGAATCTAAACCTGACTGATGTTGCTATTTTAAAGGGCATTGTTTGAACTCCACTAGTGCATGACTTTCCTAATTGTAAATATTTTTTTTACTGAGAAGCATATGCTCAGAGAACCTTCATTTAAATGCAAAATTAAAATGTCCTATCATATGCTGAATCCTGGTGAGATACAACAAGCTGTAATGTGGCAAAAATGTTGAAGTAGTTAGTAAGAGCTAGCTATCTCATGGTAAGCTAGTGTAAACCCTAGTGTGCAGAACTGCTCTCCCACACTGAGGCCATGGCTTTCCTGTAGATGAGCCATTATGATGTGAGTCCCCCAGAGTTTCTTCTCGCAACATACCTGTGACTAAGACACTTTTAAAGTGGGGTACTTCATTCTGGGAGGTGTGTTGGACTAGTAACCTGTTGCTTTTGCAGTGACAAGATAGTCTAAACCATTTCATTAGTGACGTGAGGATACATGAGTGTTTCTGCATTTGAGGAACAGAACACCTCAGCTTATTGCAGCAAAAGGCAAAGCCATAGTTGTATCCATGCTGGCTGATCTTTACATGTCTGTAGAGCTTTACTGGAGCTGCCAGCAAATGTAAGAATCCATCCTTGCAAGATGACTTGCAGCTTAAGCCTGGCATTAGGAGAGAAGCAGCAAAGGAAGCAGTAGATTTTCTGTAGGTTTAAGTGAAATGAGAACCATTATTTACCTTTGCATTGGTTTAAAGTGGGTTTGGTGGGCTTTTTTTTAATCTCATGTCTGTGTCACTGACGACTGGAAACAGATCTGAAGTTTTGGAATTCTTCAACTTAAAGTAAATATTCCAGATCTGTGTTTTAACATTGTCTGCTTCTTCCTGGCTCTTTCCAGTTAGGATATCCACTAGAAGTTGCATGCTGGTTAGTTAAATAGCAGAGCTTTCTCTCTGGCTGCTTTTCTGCTTTGTGTAGTAACTTCAGTGCTATCATTGCACTGACTTTTAAAGGTGCTGGTAGCAGAGGTTAATCGGACAGTGAATTTTCATGCTTATTTCAGTCTCGGACCTCATACTTCCTATTTCATCCCTCTGGGAATTAACCTTAATATAAATCTATCATCTGTAAATGGTGAAGTAGTTATGATGAAGATGTTACTCATGTATAGATAAGATGTGTAACAAGAATGTTGGGTTTCTTACAGTACTGTTTAGAGCATCTAATGGAGATCAGGCCTGAATTTGTATGTGTCCTGAAAGTGTACTATGTTCTAGAGTATGCACTAAAGAGACCTGAATGTCCAAATACACATTTGAAGGTTCAGAGGGACAGTGGCTTGGAGGCCTCATCATACTGCCTTGCCTTGTTACATTCCATGTTTATGTAGGCTGTTGTACCATATTCCATGCCTGCTGTGCTGCTTTTCAGCTTGCTTACAGTTAAGGTGAGGAATTTTGTGTTGTGCCATAATACCCAAATCAGAAAAACTGGTTAGTGGAACAATTCCACTTGCATCATTGTACTAATTCTATGTAATACTCACCAACAGTTTTTTTTACCTATCCTAAAATACCATATTTAGATGCTTCTGCATAGAAGTGAAGAAAAGGGAAAAAGTAAGTTCGAAGAGTAAAGTTGTAGTATATAGTTAAATATAGTGTTTGAAGTAGGATGTATTTCAAGTGAAGTTTAGTGTTAAAATAGAACTTTAAATCTCTGTGATCAAACTTAGTGAAGTAACTTTGAAACAAAATATTTGGTAAGTGGAATTATTTTTCAAAGGATTACATTTGAAACTCCTAGAATAGTCACTTAGCCAGGGTATGGCTATCAATCATCATTCTTGTTTTCAGAGAAGATTGGGTAAGTGGAGTAATTTTATTTTGCTAAGGTGTGAATTCCTTCCCTTGGGAGCTGTGGTTTGAGGCACCAAGCTAGGAAAAACAAGTTACCCAGGAAATACAGCTCAGAAGTTGCATGGGTTTGTAGGAACCCGTGGGTTCCTGGTGTTGTCTATGTCACTGGTGTATGTGTGACTTTGGTCACCAGCAAGAGTTACCACTGTTTGACTTCCTCTGCCGTTATAAAATTTTGTTTTCTGATGCACTACTAGGGGTAGAATTAATGAATGTGAGTGGCACACAGCAGGTGGTACTACGCACTCTTTCTTTTGTAATTTCAGCGCAAGAATGGGAGGTCAGGGAAGCTTGAATCTGTCTAGAAGATGCTGAATCCTTTATTGCCCATCAGAATAGTTTAATTGAGTGGGATTTTTAATCCGTTAGTTTTATTTCCTCTTCTGTGTAATATAGAGGGGTGTGGAGAAAAAAAGTTTTACTCCAGTGTATAGAAAACAGAGTTCTAAACTTCCCTTATGGCATTTTCTGCAAAGCTTTATTTGGGGAATTCTTTTTAAGTAGGTACATGCTCATTACAAGTGCACATGGAGATTTTACAACTGAAATGGAGTTTAATGTGTGCATTCTTAGAATGAAGTAGGTAGTGTTTGCAATCTCCCCTCAATGTCGTCCCCCCCCCGCCATGTTTTACTAGTCTTATTCACAAAGAGATCTTAGTTTTTATCTTCAGCTCTTTTTAGCAAAGGGCTGGGTTGCACTTCTCCAAAATTGCAGAACAGGCTTTTTACCTCTTTCAGAAAACTTATGGGATCTACTCTGAAGTTTCACTCCAAAGGGAAACTTTGGAGGAAGTTGGTTTTACTTATTTTATAGTGTCTTTTCTGCAACTTCTAACTGTTCAGTAGCTAGTCTTTCAAGTTCATTATCTTGCAAAAGGGGACTGGGAACAGAAGCATCTACAAGTAGAAGCTAACCATTTTCACAGGACTAGGAAAGCTGAGAGCAGCTTCTTAAAATTTAGGGAATAATTGTAAAGCTAGCTTGGGGGGGGGGGAGCACGTAGTTGAGCATTTTCAAAGATCATGCATGCAGATTATTTTTTTACAGTGGAAGGGAACAGGCAAAACTGTCTCTCTAATTGAAAAACAATTTATTTTCCTTTTTTTAATGTTGAAAGAATTATAAGCTTCATCAAACTGGATGCTTCTGTGAAGCCCATGTTCAATTCCCTACTACAATGGTATGATAATGCTGTGAGGCCTCCAGGTGATGTTGCTATAAAAATTGTTACTGTGATGCCTATTGCATCTTTTTAACTGGCAGATGAGACATCTTTGCACTTCAGAGTGGCAGGGGATACAGTTTCCAAACTGCGCCTTATTCTGAATACTAAATGACAGATTTAATTGTAAATTTCCATGCAGAAATTAATCAGGAGATGGTTGAAAGAACGTGTGGTGCTGCTTGTGCTTGTTTATCTGAAGAGGTGTTAATGGCAGAACAGTGCACTTGTCAGAATTTCAAGTCGTTAAACTGTATTATTTGGTGCATGTGAAGTGAATTGTGTCAAATGTAGTAGTACTAGCCAAGACAATGATCTGTTCAGAAGTAAACAGTGCATTGCAAGATAACATTGCAGATAACCAGTAGTATTTCTGCCCCAGACCTCCCAATCAAGTGTCTATTTTTTAATTGCAGGTTTTTCTTTTAAAAATGTAGATCTGTAAGCAAATAGTGATTTTTAAAGCTGTTGGTTTGGGGGTTTTTTGCTTGTTTTTTAAATGAAGCCCGTCTACTACAGTGATATTTTTTAAAAATAATCAGAATTATATTGGAGCATCTAATTTCTGTAGTTTTGCCTTAATTTTTATCATAAGATTGAAAAAATCTACCTTGGATTAGATTTTTCAGAATGATGGAAACCATTTTCATCTGCATCAGCTGTAGTCTTTGCCATCAAACTGCCCATAGCCAGTTAACCCACAGGAAGGGAGTCTGTAATATAACAGCTCCTACATCACTCTGCTTCCTTCCTCCTTCTTTGCTGCTGACGTCAAATGCACAGTGGAGAAGGATACATGGCAGCATCCACAGGTGCTATTCCTGATTCCTGGCTGCCATTTTGGCAATGGTAATTTATTCAAGACAGATTTCCAACTCTGCCTCATGACTTTCATTGCATGTATCCTAGCTGGGACAGTGAAGCTGACTATCATTTATGTTATCCATTTACATTAACGGGTGAAGAACACTTGCTAGAACTTGTTGCATTGTAGCTAGTGCAGTGAATAAAGCAAGAAATTGGCAATCTGGCTTCTCTAAGAAACAAGTAATAGCTCTATCTCGTTTTAAAGTAATAAACATCATGAGAAGTGCTGTGCAGCTGTGGTGGTATAGCTCAAAGGCTGGCTTATGGGGAACATCTCTGAGAAGATATATTTAAGTTTGCCATAGGAAGTGCAATCCTTAGAAATAACTTTAAGAAAATGTTTTATTAGCAGTATTTTTTTTTTGCTCTTTTCAGAACAAAGGTTCGCTTCAGTTTGAAGACAAATGGGATTTCATGCGCCCTATTGTTCTGAAACTTCTTCGTCAGGAGTCTGTCACAAAACAGCAGTGGTTTGATCTGTTTTCGTAAGTAATTTTTTGCTATCTTTCTGCATAACAGGAATGAAGTTATGGTACTACTTCTGATACAGCAGTTAAGTGTGGCATGAACTATGTGGGAACACACAAAACAAAACCATGAGTTTAAGTTTTATTAAGTGGTAAGTGTGCCTGCATCACTCTATATGTGCAAAGGTAGACTTTTCTTGAGATTCAAATCCTTGCAAACAGGTTGGAGAAAGAACAGCAGAGCTCTTGACTTAAGCTGATCATAGTAAACAAGTTTTGTACCTACTCACAAACCTTTTGTTAGTTTTAGAGAGAAAATGTTGTTTACTGCTTTGGCAGTAAGTTTATTTAAAGGCAGTTTGCTGAATGTCACATTATTCTCATTTGAATGGCTTTCTTCTAAAATAAGAATGCTACTGAAGTAGCAGGGCAATGCAGTTTAACTAGTATAATTTGAATAGCCTTATACCCTAAGAATAATATATATAATATTTTTCAGACAGTGTTTGCATTATTGTACTTTGTAAAACCCCTCTCATTTTGCTTCTTCCAAAAAGTTGCTTCCTGATTTTTTTTCTTACAATACATCTTGTGACCTTTGCCAACATAATGTGGAAATTAACAACATATATTGAAAGAATATCTAAAATAATCTTTGTCTCAACATAGTTATTTTCCCTCAGATATGCTTGTAGCTTAAATCTGCAGCCTCTCCTTCTGGTTTTTAAAATCTGTCACAAAAGTGTTTTTTATTCAAACACAGTCTGCTGCAGTCAGTCTCTTTATTGCTCTTTTTGATGAAGACAGTGCAATGATTCTTTTTACACCCATGCTACTGCACCTGTCAGGCTTCTATGCCAACCAAAAGGAAAAGTAGTTTATCATGTAATGAGTTTTAATATCTTATGATGTGTCAGCTATAGTGGTTGCCAGGTACATGGTATATTTCAGGTATAAATTCAGTCCTGAGCCATTGGTTTAATTTTTAATAACAACTTCAGTAATTCTGCATTGGTATTGAAATTTTCAGTTTATTTTTCTTGTAGCTGAACTATTCAATATAACTGAAGTAACTCTATGGCTGAATTAAGGATACTGAAGGAAAGGATCCCACTCTCCTAGGTTTATATTTTTGGACAGTGGTCTTTGTTAAGCTCTTTAATAAAAAGTCAAATTGATAGGTGTCTTCTACCTGCCCTTTGAGTATAATTATCCAGCATTGCTTTTTCCACTGCTGTCAGGAAACAACGGCATTCTAAGTACAGTAACACCTTCTCTGCATGTGAACATTGTGTAAGCCTCACAATTTAGGTTGACTTCTGTAAATCCTGGGCCAGCACCTTTGATATGTGGTAAAGGAACTTTCTACCTTACAAGTTTTGTCTTTTCAGTTAGACTAAAAAAGCTGCTTTTGGATTGAAAAACTGTATTGATTTAATTGGAACAAAGTTATGCCTTTAGATTATGTAGTTGCTTTTCTGCAAAGATGTGGCCTTATTATTGAGAGGAAGAATAAAAACCAGAGGAAGGTAATGAGTCAAGAAATGGCTTGCTGGACCATATTATATATGATGTATGGTTAGGAGTGTAGCTTTCTTTATTGAGTCTTTAGTATAGAAAGAAAGTAGGAATTAAGTTACTCTTGCTGAGCTGTAAGCTAGGAAAAAGATTATTTGGATGTTAAAACTCATAAATAGAATTTGGCTTTACGCTGCTGTTTGGGAGCTCTTCTGCAGTAGGTTTCCACTTTAAAATGCTGTCGCTGTCATGACACGTTTCAGTGATCGCATTAAACTAATTAAAACATCTTTTAAATTACCTGATGCCTCTGAGCTCAGATTTCTCATATGTAAGGTCTCTTTCCTTTGTAGCACAAGAATGATGCTGTGCTTGGATTGTAAAACTGTGAGTGAAGACTGCATGTTAATAAGAGTATTTTAGAATAATGCAGGCTGAGTAGTAATGCTTCTGTTGGCAAGTGGTTTCTGTCTTTGTCAAAGAAAAGCTTTAGAAATTGTCCTTAATGTAAAAAGGGGTATTGAATGGATACTGAAACCAGAATTGGCTTCTACATCTCTTTTGTGCCCATACTATTTCCTAGCTAGGTTGCCGCTGCTTGGTTCAAAGACTTTCAGTCTTAGCTTCAGTCTCTTCTCCAAACATGTTTTCTAGCACATGTCACTGGGAACAAACTGTGTGGTTTTTAACAATGATAGATTCAAAGTGTATTAATCTGTTAGACATAGTGAAATTATGGCTTTTTAAACCTCATGCTCTACAACATTAAAGTTTGAGTAGCTGTTACTAAAAGCTGGATAAATTTTTTTCTAGAGATGTACATGCAGTTTGCTTGTGGGATGATAAAGGTCCAGCAAAAATTCATCAGGCTCTGAAGGAAGACATCCTTGATTTTATTAAACAGGCACAAGCAGTAAGTTCTTCACATTTTATAACTTCTACTCATATTGTTAGAAAAATAACCGAATAGTTTTGACTTTCATTGGATCTAAATGCATAGCTTTTTTGTTTGAAGTTCCGTGATGTCCTGGAGATCTTAATTACCCTGTGATTTTCTATTGACACAAGTAAGACAGCCTTGGGCATTTGCCTTGGCTCATTGTTTTCTCACAGTCCTTGAAATTGGGCTGGGCAGTGATTTTTGTGGTGTACTAAAAAACAAACAAAAAAAACCCACCCAGAACCCAGCATTATTTTTGTTTATCCAACAGTACTTATGGTATCTTCAGCCACTTGAAAAGTCTTGAGGCAAAATTTTATATAAGAAATTACTGTCTAAAAAAGAAATGCTGTTTGTCTAGCTTCAGTGCAACGCTGACATGTTCATGGATGGCTTTAAAATAAGCCATATGTGTGGTGTACTAGAAATAGCCCTGCTATCGACTCAGCAAGCTCAGATGTCCAGTTTTATGGGCTTCCCCCCAAACAGTTGAAGTTGTCAATAGATTCCAAGGAAGTGTTTGTGTTTGTAAAAAGTAGAACAAAAGATGTTTTCTGTAATAAGGGCTTTAAAAGAGGGGATTGTTGAGAAATTAAAAAAAAAAAAATAAAAAAGAATCTTATGACATTGGAAAGGAAAAAATGAAAAGTCTGTAAAATCTTTAGTGAAGAGACTTACACCACTGAGGCTTTGCTTAAAGGATCATAGTTTCTTACAGAGCCCTTTGTATAACCAGGCTTATAAATGTTGATTTTTAAATTCCATCAGCTTGCTTACATACATAAATGCTATGCTGAACTGAGGCCTTTGGCATGGTCTGTATTGGCTGTTGAGGGGCATCTTTGTAGGCATTGTGATAGCCATTGTACAGTGTAGTTGTGGTTTCCAGGCTTTAATAAAATATACATGTTAACTAGCTGTCTGGGTCTAATGAGAGGTTGGTAGGTGCCATTGAATTAAACTTTTCACTGTTATAGAAGAGAATGTAGTCCTTACAGGTTACTTATTTTTATTTTTTTGTACATATGGCTGTACCAGGACATGTTTTTAGACCAAAGGTGTTTTAATCTTTTTGACCTGCAGATGGCTTAAAAATAAAATAAAAAAAAATAAATAAAATAAAAGCAGGTTCATTTAGAAAATTTAAAGTTACTGACTGCTTACTTGTTGTTACCTTTCTCTACCCTTTAGAAATGGTCCATATGGTATGGGTTGATTACTGCTTCCCTGAAATAAATGGTACTTTCTTATTCTGATATATCTGTACATTTGAATTTTATCTGGGTAGTTATTTTCACTATAAGCAAAGTATTCTGTATTTTGTGCAGAAATTTGTTTATAAATTCCATCCTCTTCTCTCCCCTTCTCTAGAGAGTGCTGAGTCATCAAGATGATACAGCTTTACTAAAAGCGTATATAGTGGAGTGGCGCAAGTTCTTCACGCAGTGTGATATTTTGCCCAAGCCATTTTGTCAGTTAGAGATTACTTTAATGGGCAAGCAGGGCAGCAACAAGAAGTCTAATGTAGAAGACAGTATTGTTCGAAAGGTAAGTGATAGGTATAAGAGTTTAGTTGCACGCTTTTCTGCCTGCGGTAGTAGTACAGAAGGGATTCTGTAGCTGAAGATGAAATAGCACCAATCATGGAATATGATGTATCACTTTTCTTCAGTGTGAAGGTCAAAACAACCATGCAACTCTTCTTTCCTGTCCACAACGGTTTCACTCTTTTTTTCTCCAGTTCTGCTTTGGCTATTAACAGTTTTGTTCAGATGATCGAAGCACTTCTTTACTGGGCTTTGGGTTTGTTTGGAGGCTTGCTCAGGGTGTTTTGGTTTTAGTTTTTTGCTTGTTTTTAATTATGACTTGAATCCTGGGGTGGAGGTGGTTGTAAATTCACCTACTGTTTCTATACTTGTGAGTAGCAAGTACTTGCATATATAAGCAATTGGTTTTTCAACTCTTATTTTATTTACCAAGGCCAAGATTTTAACTGGGGCACATCTCTGCACTTTATAAATGACCAATCAAATGCTGTCATCTTAAGTTAAATATAGCTATTGATCTCTTAATTTCCCCTTTTTCCTCCACATTGTCAGCACATCAATAAAAAGATTGGGCATGTAGAATCTTGTGAATATGATCTTTTTACTATTTCATATCCACATAAAGGAAGTCTAGGGTTTTGAGTATGGAGTGCTCAGTGTCCTGAATCTCATGAATAATGGTCCTTGAAATTGCTTTAGTCTTTTATTCTAAGAAAAACCAAGCACATCAGTTGTGAAATGTTCAGTCCTTTAGGTTAACGTCATTCATTATCCCTTTCCATTGCAGATAGTATCTGTAGGGAAATGAAATTTCTTTAACAGTCTTTCATTTGGTAGTGAAAAGAATCTCAACTGTCCCCTGTCTCCAGGATGGGAAGAACAAAATGGATTGAGTGCATTACTCTGGGCAAGGTTTTTTTCTTCACCCTCCTGTTTTGACATCTGATCCTCTATTCCTCTTGAAGAAAAGGAGGCGAGAATAACAGCGAAGAGAGGAATCTCCAACCTAGCATTTTTGTTTCCATTGTTTGTTGGAGAAAGCATGTGAAAAGTTACTTGATTACTGAGGACTGTAGGAATAATACAGAATTATGGAATTAATATATGAATCAAATACTGATTGGCTGTCTGGTTACACTGAGTAAGCTTAGAATGTAAGCTGAATATTACTTCCATAACAAGTTCAGAGCAAGATCAGGTTCTAAGGTAATTGAACTGCTGTATATAACCTGAGAAGTGAATTTTAAATTGCTTGATTTCTGTTTCTGATCCCCCGTATTTCTTTTGCACAAACTGAGGTCTGCATGTACCTGTCTCACAGGACTTTTTTTCTTCTTCTTCGCAATACACAGCTCATGCTAGATACGTGGAATGAATCCATATTTTCAAATATAAAAAACAGACTTCAGGACAGTGCAATGAAGCTAGTTCATGCTGAAAGACTAGGAGAAGCTTTCGACTCTCAGCTTGTTATTGGAGTTCGAGAATCATATGGTATGTTGTGCACAAACCCATCTATGTTGCCTTCTTACTTTAGTAAATGAGTTTTCATCATGCAGAGTTGACAATTGTGGTGGTAGGGTTGGAATGCTTATCTCAGCATTTATATTGATGATGTTGATACGTGATACCAATTAAATTCAGTTTAAAATCTTTAACTTCAAAGTGATTTAGCTGTGTGTCAGTTACTCCAAAATGGGTGCTTTCAAAAACCAAACTATTACTTGACCTTTTGGGTTTGCAGATAATAACTTTGTGCTTTGTACTGTTTCTGATTCTTCAGGCAGTTTGAAGAAGAAATGCTAAACAGGCTGCATCTAAGACTTTCTTCTTTGAAAAACACATCTGTGTATCTGAAACTTCTGTGACATTTCACCGTTGCCTGGTGCTTGTATATCAGTTTGCAGCCTGTTGAATTAAACTTGTGGCTAATACTCTCTCAGATGGTTTTGTAGTGTCCAATTCTGATTTTTTTTAAGCATATTCCATTTAAAGTCTTTATTCATTTATTCGTCTGTAACAGTTGAGAGGAAGGGGGGAACTTTTTTCCAAATAGTTCCCAGAAGGCTCTCTGTCAACATTCTGGTAAAAGAGGGAAAAAAACCCTAAGACATTGGGAGTCTAAGAACAGTGTCTAAGAAAAGCTGTTTGCTCAGTCAGGTGGAGAGTTCTCACTTCACTAGGCATTATGCTGAACTGCCCTTATTTGTTTCTTTTTTTCTTTCCTATTTTGCAGTTGTATGTGTATTTCTGATTAGCGTGTTTGAATGTCTCTAATGCTGATGATAAGTATGAATCTGTTTCTCTCCAATTCCTTATCATTAATCTAAATATTTTTGAAGCAAGGACTGGACAATTTTGGTTTCCTTTAGGGGTTAGAGTACATTTATAGGGTACTTCAAATTGTTCAATGCAACCTTTTAATACAAGACTCTTTGTAATGAGAAAGATTTGCTTATTATTAGCCACTTAAGTTTCCAAGACTTGAAAGTAAGTTTGGACTTTCTCTTTGCAGTTAACCTTTGTTCCAATCCCGAAGATAAACTTCAGATATATCGGGATAACTTTGAAAAGGCATATTTGGATTCAACAGAGAGATTTTATAGAACACAAGCTCCTTCTTATTTGCAGCAAAATGGTGTACAGAATTATATGAAATATGTAAGTAAAACTTCTGTTGTAACTTTATTCTGGAAATGTTAGTACTTAAAATGATTGCTGTTCTACTTTTGCACAGGCAGATGCTAAACTAAAAGAAGAAGAGAAAAGAGCACTACGATACTTAGAAACAAGGCGTGAATGTAACTCAGTAGAAGCAGTAAGTATGGTGTGCTGAAAACTTTGATGTGTTTTATGTTTATATAGTATTACTACATTGCAGGTTTTAATTTTGTGTGTTAAAGTATTACTTGTAGCAGTAGATGGAGATGAAACTTTTGATTTTATGTTTTCTAAGAATCCACTGTTTTTTCATGCAAAAATCTGTATTCCTTTCCAATCTGGCAATTTAAAATTTCTGCAGATATTTTAATAGTAAATGTGGATCAAAAGTTCACATTGAAGGGCAGGGGTTTAGTTAGGTTGATTTTTATTCTTTCATTTTGAATCAGATTTGGTTTTATTTTTCGTCCTACACTTAACCAGTGGATAAGAATATTTGAAAATAAGTTGTCTAATCTATTAAGTAAAGGGTTTCTCAGTGCTCATTTAGAATACCTGAAAGAGTTATTGTTCATTGCAATCAAAAGGAGCAATAGAAGTTTCATTAAACTTCTGTAGCTTTCCTCTTAGGCTGGAATATGTCCATTTAATATAAAGGGTATTTCTTCTTTTTTTCCTTTCCCCCCTTGAGCAACATTTTACCCAGTTCAGATTCTGGAGGAAGATTTAACTGCAGTGAATCGTTCATAATAGTCTGTGTTGAAATTAGTTCAGGAAACAGGTTATTTTAAATACGCTTTAAATCTGGGGGGTTTGTTTGGTTTTTGTTTGGGGTTTGTTTTTTGGGGTTTTGTTTTTTTTTTTTTCAGTGGATCAAAATGTATTCGGTGTCTTTTGTTATTGTAGATCATTCATTTTGAACAGCTGTAAATTGTGACCCATATCAAGAGGCTGACAAAAGAGAGATGGTTCTGACCTGTGCAAGCAGTTTCTGTTCTAGTTCTAGCCATAGTGTCTTGTTCAAGCAAACCAGCCTGGTCCAAATAGGGTATGCTGGAATGAGAACTATTCTTAGCTCTTGGATGTATACTTCGAAACTAAGTAGGGTAGTTGGTGTTCCAAAAGTGGTGGCTCCCTTGAGAGAAAAGAAGCAACAGAAATATTAAACTCAGTACTGGTTTGGGAGGGAGATACCATATTTACTAATATATGTTGAAGAAATATGGTTTCCCATATAGATTTTAGTCAAAGTACACAGACTTTTATGAATCAGTGAATGAATGAGTTATTTTACAGAGCACAGTTGTTGGGAGCAGGCTAGACTGTGTGTCATGGCAAACTTCAGGCAGATCAGACTTTGGTGGTCAGATGGGTAATGGAGCTAATTCTGTGTTTAATGTGTTTCAGCTAATGGAGTGCTGCGTCAATGCCCTGGTGACATCTTTTAAAGAGACTATTTTAGCTGAATGCCAAGGCATGATCAAACGAAATGAAACAGAAAGTAAGTGAAGCTTCAAGACCAGTGCAGGATGAGCTCAGCATCCACTGTGTAAAAATAGATTTGTTTGTAAATGTATCAAATTACTGTTTTAAATAGATGGTGACAGTGTTACGTAGACAAAATATTACTGCATGTGGACAGTTTATATCACTTCTGAAATCTGTATGTACAACACCCTGATTTGAATGACTGGATAGTTCTCATCTTACTTGAAAGAAAAAAGTATTCTGTGTTGTTTTCTTTAGTTTTCTTACAGCTTATTTTTCTCGTGTTGAACAGCTCTGTTAAATGTTGCATATGTCTTATTTTCTATTTTGAATAGTTCAGATACAAACACTGCCCCTTCATTGAACCCCCACTACACCCTTTCCCTTGAAAAAAGTGAAGCATCTGTTTGCGAAGCTGTTTGTCTGAAAAGCAGGGAGAAAACTTTCTTACTCTGATTATTTGTGCAGGACCAATAGGTCAATGAACAAAAAATCTGTAAGTTTTTAACCTGGTTTTATAGCCGGTATGTCACTATGGGTATTGAGTTAGCTCTGCATGCCTTGGTAAAGTTTCAAGGGTTTTTTAACTCTGCTTCCATAGCTGAGAGGTTAGTGTGATTCAGAAGTCTGGTGTTGGTCCTGTATGATAAACCAAACTAGATAAATCATTAAGTTCTCGTAATTTAAGTAGGGAAACTAAAAACAAACAGAAAAAGCTGAAATCACAGGGTTTGGGGCTGATTTTTCTTTTTCCTCTTTTTTTAAATGTCCTGCAGCCAGGGAATATTTACTAATGTCTATATGAAGTTTTCATTTCTATGCAAATGTGAAAACTGTTTCACGACTTGGAACAGTGTAGAAAATACTTCTAAATGCTAGCATTTCAGAAAATACTTGACCTCAGAACTATGTCCTACTGATCTGTTCGTCTAGCAGCGTGATTTCTGGCAATAGTCCAGAGCTAAATCTAGAAAGCCGCCAAACTTGTTATGAGTATATGTTACAGCTTTTGGGAGAATACAGGAGGCTAATTGAAATGCAGAGCTTCAGAAAGGTTCATCTCTGTAGCATCCAAAGCATCTGTCTTTAGAAACTTGGTGAAATATTCACACAGTCCTCTTTCTTTGTGGCTATGTCTGTTCCATGATACTGCTCAGTTGCAAAATACTTCTGTTTAGTGTATAAGAGCTCAAGCATCAATTTCAAACCTTTTTGTATTTTCCTAGACCTACCTGTGCTCTTTAAAATGTTTTAATGAAGGATGCAGGTGCAGATGATTAAAAAAT
The DNA here is from genome assembly GCA_009867235.2 of Psittacus erithacus. NCBI lineage: Eukaryota > Metazoa > Chordata > Aves > Psittaciformes > Psittacidae > Psittacus > Psittacus erithacus. The sequence goes on along the minus strand of WYDI02020422.1, from coordinate 24,045 downwards.
TATGTAAAGATTGGAGCTGTACATATTAATATGTACATCTAATAGTATCTTCTGCTATTCTTCACTATTATATCAACCAGGTGGGAAAAGACCTTTAAGATCATCAAGTCCAACCACTACCCCAGGACTGCCAAGGCCACCACTAACTCATGTTGCTGAGGGCCTCATCTATACCGTTTTTGAACACTTCCAGGGACAGTGATTCCACCACTGCCCTGGGCAGCCTGTTCCAATGCCTGAGCAGCCTCTGTGTGAAGAATTTTTTCCTAATATCCAATCTAAACCTCCCCTGGTGCAGCTTGAGGCCGTTACCTCATATCCCAAAGAACTTCATGACTGTTTTTTTTATTAAACAGCATCTGTCAAAAAGGACTGGTTTGTTTTTTTTTTTTGATGAGCTGGGTACTGCTTTAAAATATTCTTAAATATTAAGTACCTAATATTTTTATGCCATGCAAAGGAAGGAAGGCATCATGTTTTCCAGCTGAAAACTATTGAAGATGTCATAACTTGCAAACACTCTTCAGAACTGGCTTAGTGCATTTTTGTTGGCGTATAGTATTGGGGATGGGAGGCCTAAATTTTATTCTTGAAGTACTTCATAACAGAAATAAAAAGTGCATTTGGCTTTTTTGAATACAAAATGAAAACAGAATTTCTGAAGTGCCCCAACAACAACAGGATGGATTTCTTTATTCTCAGTGTCATCTTTTCTGAATGAAGTTCCAGTGAAATCTTCCTTTCAATTTTGTTACTTTGAAGTCTGTCTTTGAAGAATCTGGGGTTTTGGGTTCTGACAGTTTTAGGGAGGCACCTAAAGTCTTCCTTTGCCATGGTTCATTAGGAGAAATCACTGAATTCTTTTTTTTTGTGAATTATTTATGCCATTACTAGTTTACAGAAACAGATGTGGAACCCTTTAATGTATCGTTTTGTTTCTTTTTTTTTTTCCCCCCCACCATCTCTTTCTCCCTTTCACCCTTTTTAAAGGACATGTGGAAAGATCCAGTAAACATTGAGTGAGATTTTTGGACTTACCCTATGGAAAACAGTGCTGCCATCATTTATAGTACTTTCAAACTGCACTGAGAATACCTCTGTCACCATTTTTTTATCTGGTCCCTGAAATCACAGAAACATAGAGTGGTTTGGATTGTAAGGGACCTTAAAGATCGTGTAATTCCAAATCCCTGCCATGGACTGGGACACCTTCCACTAGACGATGTTGCGCAAAGCCCCGCTCAGCCTGGTTTTGAACACTGCCAGGGATGGGGCAGCCACAACTTTTCTAGGCAGCCTGTGCCAGTGTCTTGCCACCCTCACAATAAAGAATTTTTTCCCGATATCTCAATCTCCCCTCTGTCAGCTTAAAGCCATTCCCCCTTGTCCTGTCACTGCATGACCTTTTAAAAAAGTCTCTCTCCATATTTCTTGTAGGCCCCTTTAGGCACTGAGAGCTGCTCTGAGGTCTCTCTGGAGCCTTATCTTCTCCAGGCTGAACAATCCATCTTCGTGACCTCCTCTGGACTTGCTCCAGCAGGTTGACATCCTGGGGGCTACAGAGCTGAACGCAGTACTGCAGATAGGGTCTCAAGAGAGCAGAGTAGAGGGGCAGGATCACCTCTCTCAACCTGCTGGTCACGCTGCTTCTGATGCAGCCTAGGATATGGCTGATTTCTGGACTGCAAGTGCTTGCTGCTGGGTCACGTTGAGCTTCTCATCAACCGGTACCCCCAGGTCCTTCTCTGCAGGGCTGTTCTCAATCCATTCTCCACCCAGCCTGTAGCTGTGCCTGGGATTGCACTGGCCCAGGTGCTGGACCTTGCACTTGGCCTGTTGAACTTAATGAGGTTTTCATTGGCCCACCTGTCGAGTGTATCAAGGTCCCCCTGGATGACATCCCTCCAGCATGTCGACTGCAGAAAACTTGCTGAGGGAGTAGTGAGTCACACTTCTAGGCCATTTTGTGTGGTCTTTAGTAGAATTGAAAGTTCTTATTGAGGGCTTTTTACAGTTTCCATTCTTAAATTTGCATTGTTACATTATCTACATTTAGATGAACGTACAATAGGCAATTTTTTTCCTGTTCTTTTGTGTGCATTGCTTTTCTGTTTGATTCCTGCAACAGTTGTTGGGATCCAGAAGTTGGTAATATCTATTTCCTCTTCAGTGGGGTTGCTGAGAAAAGTATGGCAGAGGATGAAAGAGAGGGGCCTCAAGCTTTTGTCCCATTTCACAGTAGACAACAGCATTGAGGAACTGAACGAATCTATCAGTTTCTTCTTTTCCTATAGAAAAAGAATCAAAGTCCATGATGGGTTTATTCTACTTCATTAAGCAGAGTCCTTTGCTGTGTTTAGTTCAAATTGTCTGTGGTCTTTCTAAAACAATCTGGTGACCTTAATCCAGGTGTTCCTTTGTAGAAAGCTTTTACGAGATGATTATTGATGTTTCAGTACTTTTGAAAAGGGTTTTTTAGCAGTCTTGAAATACCTCCACAAAAAGCAGACAAATAAACCAGATCAGGTTTTTAAAGTTTTTGAACTGGTAACTTTCAGAAAAACTAAATAAATTCTTTGAGAAAACAGAAAGGAAGAAATGCTCGTTACCTTAGTTTTGGTTACTTCAGAATTTGGCATGCTTTTAATTAAAACATTGTAGATGGCATTGGAAGATATGAAAGACAGTCCTGTTGGCCTTTAATTAAAAAAAAAACAAAAAAACACGGACAAAATAACTTGAATCCATACAATTCCCTTCATACACTCCTGTAGGCTTCCAACTGGGAGAGTCCCATTTTGCCAGGGATTTTAAGGCAGTTGTACTGAGAACCTGGACTAAGTCCAAATTGTGATTGACTTTAGTGGGTTTTATTCAAGCTTGTGATGATGCATACATAAGCAAGTATTATGTTGTAATAAATAACTCTTTTTGCCTTCAGAAGAATCTCCTCATGGGACCAGACTTAGAATACTATTCAAAACATCTTTCCTTTTAAAGGATGAATTGGATTATCTGTTGTGTACATATTCAGTGTTCTGCTTGGGAGACGCTTGCAGAAATGCAGCATGTTTGGTTTTTATACAGGTCTTTGACTGGTGGCTTTATCAGTATTTGTATCTTTCAGAGTTGCATTTAATGTTTTCACTGATGGATAAAGTTCCGAATGGCATAGAGCCTATGCTAAAAGACTTGGAAGAACATATTGTTAGTGCTGGACTTGCAGATATGGTAGCAGCTGCTGAAACTATTACTACTGTAAGTGTATTGTTTTTTAACAAAATAACAATGAAAAAAAAAACATTTCAGAAGTTAAATATTCTCTATTTTGGGGACATAATGTGAATTGAAATATTTTTTTAAGATTTTGCTTTTAAACTTCAAATTTTGACCCACTGAAAGTTTTAGATGTCTTAAGAATCATTTTTTTATTCCTTTTGTTCTCAGTTATAGCTTTAAAACATGAATCAAATTTGTAGTATAGAAAAGGTTATAAATGAAGTGCATGGGATAGTTACATAGTAGGATCATGTCGGCATCTTAATTAAAAGCATTCTAACTTCCTGATGAAATTTTCAATTTGCTTTCAGTCTTCGAGGGGTTGTTCAGTGTGGATATTAGACATTTTTTCCCACACTGTTCTTTTTCAGCTCTTTATCATCTTTTTGTCTGGGTCTAGGAGGCCTGAGTATGTGCAGCAATTAGGATGTGCCTTTTATTGGTCCTTGAAAACATGCTTTATTTTAGAAGTCATTACAAAGTATTTGAAAGTTACATATTTTTTATCTCTATATATATATGCTTGTATATTGGAATATTATTCTGAAAGCCTGTGTTGACATTTAGATGCTGTAAAGCTCCTCAGTACAAAGAACCAAGATAAAATGCTCATTCGTAGTATGCAGGCCTTAAGATAGAGGATACTGCATTATTACAGATTAGAGCATTACATGAAAGCTCACCCTGAATTCTCTGGAGCTTGTTTTTTCATTTGATTTTTGCCTCCTTAGGATTCTGAGAAATACGTAGAGCAATTGCTCACACTATTTAATCGTTTTAGTAAGTTGGTTAAAGAAGCTTTTCAAGACGATCCAAGGTTTCTAACTGCAAGAGATAAGGTATGTGTTTCTGCTGATCATTTTTCAGTTTAAGAATTGGTGTCGTTCATATTGTGATGTCTCTGAATTCCATATACCCATTCACCGTTAAATCTAGAAGCTGCTCTTACTCAAGGAAGCATGTAGCTGAAAATACTGAAGAAACTTGCCTCCAACTGATTAGTTTTTAATTTGTGCTGTAGTCATGCATAAAGTTGCATTTGTGTTCAGCTTTGTGATGTTGTAGAGCACAGCAGATGATCTTTATGTTGAGCACTTTAATGTCTGATTCAGCAATATATTTATGTTTAGAACTTACTGCATGTTTTGGTGTAGTTTCATGACTTCAGGTATGCAACCTGCTCTATGCGATCACTTCTTAAGTTGCTGCTTAAAGGGAATTGGATGTTAATGGAAATGGGGCAAACACAAAACAGCAATTAATGGGAAATTAAGTCACAAGATTTAAACTCTCATGTTGAAAATCAAATCTGCAAACTTTGAGCTAATTTTAAAAAAATCAGTGTTATAGTAATTGAAAAAGATATAAAACCTTTGTGATTCATATATTTAAGAGAGAAATTGAGTGAAGCACTAGTAATATGTAATTACTTTTCAGGCGTACAAAGCAGTTGTGAATGATGCTACAATATTTAAACTTGAGTTGCCATTGAAGCAAAAGGGGTAAGACATACAAACTTCAATTGAATCGAGATTTTAAAGTTGTTGAAAGTTTGAGATTCTCTTAAAATGCTTTCAAAAAGTAACACTTTGTTTAAAAGTGCTTTGTGGTTTTTATGTTATGGAATTTCAGATTCCTTATCAGCCTCTCGTAAGACACTCTTCACATGGCAGTGGATCAGTGAATAGCAGCCTGTTTAAATTCAAGTTTATTTGCACTAACGGGGATCTATTCTTTCATAGTAGAGTAATAAGTCAGTTTGCTAGCTTAATTTAGCAATACCTTCCCAAGTTATGAATTCCAAAAACCCTAGCTGTATAACTGCTGCAACTTCAGTAGAAGTCCTAGGGAAAATAGTCAATAATCTTCATGGGAATGACTGTAGCTGATTAAGCTGTAACTGTCCAGAAGCTGTTTCCTACCTCCTCTTACACCAGCTATGAGTGTGGCCTGGCTGGGTGTTACATTTTTGTTTCAATGCAGAATTAACCAGGTTAGTTTAAACAGCTTGCAGTAGATTAAGCAGGCTTGTGAGACTCAAAAAGGAAAACCATGCTGCTTACTGTGGCCACTCTGCTAACTCAGCCAAGAGAACGTAGCTGACAGTTATTTGACTGTTAACATTTAACATGTGGTGTGCCACTTGGGTAAGAATTTATATATTTAGGTGGTTGGGGTTGCTTATATATATAGTCTGATTTGTTCAGAAATCCCTGGGAGCGCATTGTTTAAATGAGGGGTTTGACTTCTATTAACCAAAAGACCAGTGATCTGCTTTTACTCCAAATGATATTTAGGAAGGCAGAAGTCACTAGCCTGCAAGCTGCTTCATGAATTAAAAAGGACAAGTTGTCTGAAGAGATTTAGCACTGTCTACACTAGTTGATGGGAGGGTGGGAGAATGAGCAAGAACACCAATTCCTGAGAATCCCTACAACTTGCCTATGATCTTACTTGCTGCCTTTGGTTTGGGCCCTTGAGAGTAGCAGTGTAATTGGTGCCATCTGACTAGAAATAGGGATTGGTCCTTGGCACTGTTTTATGCACCAGTCTAGACACAGGTGCAGAACACGACCTTGTGCTTGCATGCATTTTGAGAAACAAGTCTGTCTACTGTAGCATCTTCTTGTTTAACTTTAACCTGCTTTTAATTTCCAAGCTGCCAGTCCACTTTTATACCTGTTCTAAAACAATTTCACCCTGTTACTATACGACAGATATGTTGGGCTTTGCAGTCTGTGAAATGCAGTGCAGGAGGCTGTTCTTGAGACTTTCCTTGGAGCATACTGACAGGATGATGGGAACATTTCAGTGCAGCATTTGTTAATCCTTTACTGGAGCATTTACTGCTATGCAATGTTTAGTTGTTTCACACTGTAGTTTCAATGTAATCACTCATTGTTAGAGTTTTGAAATTAAAAGTTGTCTGAAAACGTTTGGTAGAATTTATTCTTTCCAGAAGAAAAGGGAGTTTTCCCTAATTTTTTATTAGTTTAACAAGGATATGAATTCACCACCAGGTTCCTTGCCAGGGTGATCAGGAAAGAGTGGTCTGTCTTGTTAGCAGTGTGACTATTCTGGAATAGCAAGATTTTTCTACATTTTGAAGATATGTTGTTCTTTTTTTATTTAGTGTTGGATTGAAAACACAGCCTGAATCCAAATGCCCGGAGCTTCTTGCTAATTACTGTGACATGTTGCTAAGAAAAACACCGCTAAGCAAAAAACTAACCTCTGAAGAAATTGAAGCAAAGCTTAAAGAAGTGGTATGTTTTTGCTTTCTACTTCTTGATTATTCTGAAGAATGAATTCGGGTTATTTCATTGTGTGGGTGGAGGCCTTGATCTTCAAAAACTGTTATGCAAGGTGTAATAACCAGGGAAAGAGATAATTATGTCATCCATTGTATGTGTGTTTAAATCCTGTAATGCAGGCAGTGTTTCATGTCTCTGTCAGTTCAGAAACTGAATATACTAAATTAATGGCTGTATCAGACTGTCATGTATTACAGTAACTAATATTAGTCTAGAAAATAATACAGGAGACTTTTACATACCAATGTCAATGTCTTTTCTGGTTTGAGAGAAGGCTCTTGATGGTTGGCAAATGAAGAAATTGGAGGTATAGTGAGAGGTTCATAACTGATATTTCTGAACAGTATTAACACAGTTGCTCTTAAGGCAATGTCAAGTAGCCTTTTTCTTCTTCATAGTCTACAGTGGCATTAGATCAGCATTCGAGTATTTGTCTGATTGATAACACAAATATATTAAAATCTACTTTTTTGACAGCTTTTGGTCCTTAAATATGTACAGAATAAGGATGTTTTCATGCGGTATCACAAAGCTCATTTAACAAGACGACTGATATTAGATATATCAGCTGATAGTGAAATTGAGGAGAATATGGTGGAATGGCTCAGAGTAAGTAGCCTGACATCTTTCTTTGGTTGTGCCTCTTGTTATGGTACTAATTCCCACTCTTGAACTCTAGATATCCCTCTTGCTTAGGTGAGTTCTGTCTTAAACTGCAGGCTACTTAGGACTACTTCTACTTCTGTTTCATTGCAGTACATCCTGAAAGCAAAAGTTTAGCTCTTTTCTAAAATAAATGTTAATCCTAATAGTGGTAGTGATAGATTTTAAAATATTTCACATCTGATTATCTGAAGGCTTTATGTATTCCGTATGCAAATGAGCAAAATGCAGTGTACTTGTGTAGGTGTGTAAATTAATTGGAGATGTGTTCTAATTGTGAAACTGACTGTAAATCAGAATGATTTGCATGCCTCATGATTCCTTCAAATCTCAGAATTCCTTGATTCCTTAATGCATGCAGATGTTTCTCAGCACTTTGATTTCTTTAAAAGAATCGTCATATGCCCTGAAGGGGTAACTAGCTATGACCCGTGGGAAAAAAAAAGCCCTTTATATTGCATTGCATTTGTATATCTATTGTTGATCCCTGTGTACTTTCATGCTCTTAATTTTTTTTTTAGTTTATTTTTCAAGTAAAGCTTTTTGTTCGTAGTTGTCTGTGTCACAGTTTAATGTTCTGTTTGTACAGGAAGTAGGAATGCCAGCAGACTATGTAAACAAGCTGGCTCGGATGTTCCAGGATATCAAAGTGTCTGAAGACTTGAACCAAGCCTTCAAAGAAATGCACAAAAATAATAAACTTGCTTTACCAGGTATGGTTTTCACATGATTTGCTAATTTTCCTTTCTCTTAGTGAAAAATAATTCTGTTGAATATTGAGTTAAAAATTAAATCAACCACAGGTTGACCGTAGCCTTTAGGGCATTGTTGCCCCTAGGTTGAAAGTGTCTGTAGACTCTACTTTCTCTTACAGTTGACACTGGAGCTATATCGCAATTTATCAGCAAGTTACTGTGGGTTTTCATTATGAGCAATCTTGTAGATAGATTCTCTACTCCTGTAAATAAATTCCAAGCAGGGGCTTGAATCAGTATCAACCAGGTGAATGCCTGAACTACTCCCTTCTTTTATGCCCTCATCATTCGTCATGAGTGCTTCATGCTGTGCTCCTCCTTTATCTGCCAGCAGGAGAGCTGGATGCACGCTATGAAGAGCTTAAATCACATTTCTGAGATTAAATTTCACTGATGAGAGAGGCTGAGGAACATCCAGGTTTGGACCTGCTACTGCTGAAAACCCTTGAACAGTGCTTACAAGCATCAGGTATAAAGCTGCTTCAGGGCTTAAGGAGCTCTGCAGAGGCAAGCCAAAACAACAGCGATTCCAATCAGTGTTGCTGGCAGAAAGCCAGCAGTGATAAATGGAGTACCCTCATGTTTAAGTAGGTGACACCCTGTGACTTTCTGAAAACTTGGTCCCCCATAATTGTGTTTAGAGTAGGAAAAAAATGCATTTAGTTACTTTGTTTTGTCTATCTGTTATACCTGGAGATTCACATCATCCAGTGTTGTCTTACAGCTGACTCTGTGAATATTAAAATCTTAAATGCTGGCGCCTGGTCCCGAAGTTCTGAAAAAGTGTTTGTCTCACTGCCCACGGAGCTGGAGGATCTCATCCCAGAAGTTGAAGAGTTCTATAAAAAGAATCACAGTGGTAGAAAACTGCACTGGCACCACCTCATGTCTAATGGAATTGTAAGTGTATAGGTTTTGGTGTATCAGTCTCAATGACTGTATTTTCTGTGTATTTATAATAGTAGGAAAGCTTGTGATCCAGAAAGGCTTATATGTAAAATTGTCTTTCTGTTCCCAGATAACATTTAAGAACGAGGTTGGCCAATATGACTTGGAGGTAACAACATTTCAGCTAGCTGTGCTGTTTGCATGGAACCAAAGACCTAGAGAGAAGATCAGCTTTGAAAATCTCAAATTGGCAACTGAGCTCCCTGATGCAGAACTTAGGAGGACTTTATGGGTATTTCCCTTTCTCTTCAAACAAATTGCTGCTTGGTTTTGGGTTTTTTTCCAGTACTATGAAATACTGGATTAGTGTTTTTAAAGCACTGTCAGATAACACTTTGAAACTGAAATGTGAATGCCTTTCATGCTAATTAATCAGTTGTGACAATGGTTCTTCACATTGCTGCTGAGCACATACAGCCTTTACATTAACACATTCTCTCTACCCAATATTATCTAACTTAGGTTTTTAGAAACAAAAGATCTTTTTGACCATATGCTGACTAAAGCACACAGTTATGATTGTGGTTTGTGGAGTGGGACTGGTCTAACTGGGAAATCAGCAGCACCTGATAAATGTATGTTGCTTTAAAATAACTTCAGTGTTTGCTCTCTGACTTTTAATTATTTAGCTCAAGAATAAAGAGAGAAATCACATAAGTCAGACTTAACCCCACTTCTGCAGCTGTGAGTTCCTGCATTTTGCTTCTTTCTGTGATTGTACTTACGCTAACCTATTTCAGAAGGAGATTGGGTAAACTGTGTCTGCTCTCTGGTTTTATCTTCGTGTTGCCCTCTAGCAGCTGCAAACAAAGCTATGTGGTTTCCTTACTACAGTCTGCACAACAGTGATCTGTGTTCTTTAAAAGTAGTTTTTCAATTTGGAAAGTCTGTTGTTTTATTTTCATTCTTTCCCCCTCCCTTTTCTGTGTAGTCTCTTGTAGCATTTCCAAAGCTGAAACGTCAGGTTTTGTTGTATGAACCTCAAGTCAATTCACCCAAAGACTTTACAGAAGGAACCCTCTTCTCGGTGAACCAGGAATTCAGTTTAATGTAAGATGATGTTTGGAAAGTAAAATAGCAATGTACTATTTTATAACTAAAGGAATTCACTTTAAGTTAACCTTTGCCCTTGACAGCTTCCAAGATTCAGCTACACACATGGTTTGCTGCCCTGTCCTCACTTAGTTTTGCAATAGTCATGCTTCAAGTAAGTGACTGGGATAGCTGTCCTCCAGCAGCCCCTTCAGACACGTGTTTGTAAGGTTCTGATCTCTGTGAAATAAAATGGCTTAAACACTTAGGGATCAGGTGCAAAGCTGGAGGTTTTGCTGTCTTCCTGTTCTAATGAGTTTCCAAAGAAAATGGTATGTTAAAAAAATGAGTGAAACTACATAGTAATATTTTATGCTGTGAAAAGCCGGGTGGTTTGATGTGGCTTTCACTAGAGGAGTGTCTTTATTACAGTGAGAATTGCAGTGCTCTCTTACTGGTGCTTTGAAATCCCTCAGAGCATAAGATAGTATGAAGAGAGAACATCTGAATGGTAGATACTACATTCAGCATGTTTTACTTTGATTTTTGCCTCTCTTTACTATCAGCGACTAGGATTAGAACTGGCTCCTTGCTAGTAATCTTAGAATCTGGGCTTCATTCTCAGTAGCAGCTGGACCTCTGAATCTGTGAGGAGAGAAAAGGGTGACAAATCTGCTTTCCTGGGATTCAGTTTCTTGCCTAGAGCCATGATGTTTGCCCCTGTCATCAGAATCCTGAGCTTTGGGAAATGATGGGAGGGAGTGACAGAAGAGACAGGCTGTGCAGAAAGCTTGTGGGTGACCCCACAAGAAATGCTATCAGCTTTCTTTGTTACAATGGCTGGGTTTTGGCCCTTTTTCTGCTGTCTAGCAGTTCTCTTGATGGACTGTTAACCAGTCCAATTTCCTAAACTTTGTTTTAAAAACTTCCTCCAAAGAACTCTAGTTTTCTATCATTAAATCTAATTCTCTGAAATGTTGCCCTTTAACTCAGTCCTGGTAACTTTTCCGCTTTGGGTACTGTCAGTTTCAGCTGATGGATTTGTTTGATGCTAGTATATTCAGGTTTTTTCATCAGAGGCATTGCCATTGAGCTGTGATCCAGCCATCTCACAACAGCAATGCCGACAGCCTGTAAATATCTGATGTGTGGTGGCACTTCTTGCTGCTACAATTTCACTTTGACAGGAATTCCTTCATTGAAAATGTATTTTTTGCTTATTTTCATACAATACAACTCTTTCAGAAAAAACGCTAAAGTTCAGAAAAGGGGCAAGATAAACTTGATTGGTCGATTACAACTTACTACAGAGAGAATGCGGGAAGAGGAGAATGAAGGAATAGTCCAGCTAAGAATACTACGAACACAGGCAAGTAAACTGCCAGAGGAATATAAAATGATCCTTTTTCTTGTGTTGCATTATCGCTTCTGCATGCTGTCCATATATGGAACAAATGCTTTTGAATCCCATTGGAACTTACCTTTGCTATTTGGCTTAGAGCCTTCGTGGATGCCAGATTTTTGCCTCTCTGTTTGTGCACTTGTTGTCAGGCTCCTGTTCTGATCTGTGAGGGCATCATTTTTAAAGAGGACAAAGCAGATTCAAAGCAAGCTGTAAGGCTGTGTGTGGTAGTGGGTGGCAGAAGCAGATGGTAAAGTTGACTGACCTGAGCTACCAGCAGGAGCAAACAGTCCTGCTGCTCTTGAGATCTCTGATTGCTCTGTATGAAGAGAGTAGAGTCATCCCAGAAATGGGATCACACTTTATAGAAGCAGTATGAGCTTTTGAGAGGCCCTCTCTTTAGAGGGAGGCTTTATAAGTCCATCGTAGACATACAGGCTGCAGCTCCCTTCTCTGTGGTTGGTTGTACTTGAATCAGGTCTTTTGAGCTGACAGTTCTAAAAAAATGATTTTTTCTTTTTTTTCTTTCTTTTTTTTTTTTTTTTTGGCATCAAAGATTATTACCTACACTGGAGTCTCAAAAATTCATCTTGCTTTCAAATGCAGGTCTAATCAGTCAAATTAGATTCCAGGCCATGCACAGTGTGGATTGTACCACCTGACTTGGCCATATTTGCTGGAAATGGCTACTTCTGCTCAAAGAGTGAATTAACATTAGGGTTTAGTGAGTAATTCATGCTCTAGGTATAAGATTTAACTGCAGATTTGACTTCACTTACATCTCTTGCATCTTGCACGTGCTCATTTCTTTTCCTTTATCAAATTCTTTGAAAGCATTTCAGTATCTACTTAGGCTAAGAAAGGCAGCATATGTCTGATTTTTATAGAAAAAATACAGATTTCCTTGCTGCCTTGCCTTACCAAGAGCTCCCTATTAATGCTATGGTAACTTTGTCACTTCACCCAGGCATTTTGAAGAACATTGCTCATTTTTCCTCTTGTCCCCCCCCAGGAGGCTATCATCCAAATAATGAAAATGCGGAAGAAAATTACTAATGCCCAGCTTCAGACTGAACTGGTAGAAATATTGAAAAACATGTTCTTGCCACAGAAGAAAATGATAAAAGAGCAAATTGAGTGGCTTATAGAGCACAAATATATCAGAAGAGATGAGTCGGATATCAACACCTTCATATATATGGCATAATTGGAGGACTCTGCGGGATGCTGAGGACACAGCCGGAAGGGTGCTTGGACAGACAGCCGCACCAGTTGTTCTGTAGAAGGACTTGTTTTGACTTTCGTTACACATTAAAATCCCTGCCTTACCTTACAGAGGACTATATTTTGCCAATCTCATTCAGCTAGCATGATGGCATTCCCTTCATGTTGCACAATTCTAACAGCATGCTGTTTTGTGGGAAACTTGCATTCATGAAGAGCCCATTGTGAACTTTTTAAAGTAGATTTGATTTACACCCACCAGGAAGAATACAGGTTTGGGTTTTTAGATGACCAGTACTTGCACAAGGAAAAAATATTCAAATATTCATGCACTGAGGAACTGCTATTAGTTTTGTTTGGGGTTTGGTTTTTTTGGGGGGGTTGGGGTTTGTTTTTGTTTTTTTTTTTTAATGCAATTAGGACTAGAAGTAGCACTTTCACTTTTGTGTTTTGGATCAAGAGAGTAATGTACTGTCTACCTTTGATCCTTTTTATGTAATAACATTACAGAGAGACACAAAGGCGTGCATCACAACTGATATGCATTTGTTACAGTTAAAACCTGTTGGCTAGAGCAGTGCTTCAATCTAGTAACTGGATTTTAAAAATTGACACGGAAGTGACATAAAAGTAATTCCAAGTCATGGGTGATATTTTTCCTTAAGCAAGAGATCATTGGTTTTAAATTGCTTCTGTAAACATGTGGATATATGTTATTTGTTACCTGATTTGGACAAATGATTTGCTGCAATCCTTTTTGGGAAGATAAAGCTTTTTCTCTTCACTCTAAAAGCAGTTTTCATGGGTGGGCCTGTTATACCAAACAAATATTAAGTGTATTTCCTTGTACATTTAATATTTGTATTCCAGATACTTAAGTATGACTACATATATCTGAATGCATTAAAGAGTAATTGATACACAACTCCCCTGAAAGAAAGTAACACTTGAAGATCTCTGGACTAATTCCTCATTGGTAACTTTATATACATGCAAGGTTAATGCCATTGGGCTGGTTTCTTGCTTAGAAGTCAACATTTTTATATGAAAAACCCTCTGCTTTTTATTTTTGAAACTGGCAGGGTAGGAAATACAGTTCTAACGGAAATGGTAAAAAACTAAGGAAAAATACCTTGTTTAGTGTATGCAGAGAGAGTGCCAAATATGCATCAGGAATTTCAGCTTTTTAATGTTACCTCTTCTGTTTTCAATCATCTGAAGTAGTCTTTTGGCACTGCCTTTCCTCTCTGCTCCTCTGAAATGTCCCAGCATGTACTGGACTGATAACACGAGTCACTGGAGCAGAGTGTCTGTCTTGGGACAAAAGGTAAGTTGCACTCTACTCAGTTCTGTATGAATAGTCGTCTTTAAATCACAAGTGTGCAAGGTGTTTTTTAATTAACCCGTTCAAGTACAGTATCTAAAAGTCTCATCTTCTTTGATGGGAGGGGGGAAAAGGATACAGTTAACTTTAGTCAAGAAGGAAAACCTTCCAGTTGGTTAAGAGGAGTTTTGCTTTCACATGGTTTCATTAAAGTGTACAGTAAGAGTGGCTGAACAGCAAACTCCACAGGGGTGGCTGTTTGCACGCTTAAACAGGCTACACGCTCTACTACTAATGTAAATGGTAGTGTGACTGCCCGAGAACAGTGTGTACTTGGAGATCTATTTGAGTAGAAGGGGTTTGGTAGTGCAGGTTTGAGAGAATGTGAGATGGAGAGAAACCGAGACCTGGCCAATTCCAGTTGATTGAAATCCCATGGCTTATGTTACATGCTTTTATGGATACTCAAAAGTAGATGCTGTTTGAAAAATACTGCACCTTGTTATGTTGGCCCTGTGGTGTTGCAGTTCAGAATCAAAAGCAAGTGGTGCTCTGTGTAGTTAACTAGTAAAAACTACTTGAACATTAGGAAACTAATAAAAGACCCTGCTTCAAGACTTTCAGTCTTTGTAACTTAAAAGTAATAAATGCTCACTTGGGGTTACTGGCAGAAGATAGGACAGTCTGAGCGCACTCTTCAACATAAAAATTCCAGCCCTTAACCAGAGAACAAGAGGTGTAAAATTGTCATGCAAAAAGAGCTTCAAAGGGGATGATGCCAATTTTGAGGCCATTGATTTAGATTTGAGAGATGTTTAAGAGGCTGCATTTCATACAGCTGTCGAGGGAGCTGGAGTGTGTGCAGAAAGCAACAGGTTTCTAAAAGCTAAAGAGCTGCATGTGCCCTCAACTAATAAGTATGAACCAATACAACCTAATCTCTACATTTCTCAACACCTGGGATGCAGAAATAGAATTGGTAATGTGCCTATGACATGGTCATTTTTCTTTATACCAGAAATGGATGTCAGGTTTTTTATTAACTCTGAGACTCACACCAGCAAATCTGTTCAAGATGCAGAATCATGTTTAGCATCACTCATCAGGTCACTTTCACCAATATGCACTTAAAACTAGTATCACCTGGGGCACAGGAAGATACCTGGGGTAAACTCTTCTTCTGGGGAGGGGTAAAGTTCAGATCTAAGTGAAAATGAGCTGTTCTTCACTTGCAATATGGCAACAACGCACTTTTAAGGCTGCAATTTTTAGCTATGAATATATATGTCCAAAGACCTAGCTTAAAGAGGTGCTGCATCTGAAAAGCATGTTGCCATGCACACTGCCACGGTGGATAGCTATGGAATGAAATCGTGTAGAAGAGAGGGGCAAAAAAATCACTTTTAATGGGTTCAATTGAGAGATACTGTTAAATCTTTCTCTGTCCCAACAACTTGATGAGGATCTCAGTTTCAATTCTGAAGTCTTCCATTTTCTCTTTCCACAGTCAGTGTCCCTCCCTTCTGTTCTTACTCATCTATCTTTCATTTGTTATGACTGTAATGCCATTGCATTTCCAAAAGACAGTGTGACTTTCTCGCTTTCACCTTTTTAACTGATTCCAAATGTTCTGAATGTTCTCATGTTGCATTGGGAAGCCATTGTCCTGTAAGTGCAAATTTTAGAAATACAGTTGGCACACAAAAAAGATTTGATAGTTTTACAGAAAGATTTCCTATCTTCAACTCCAACTGTTTTCTATTTTCATCTAAATGACTGGGATGCTATCTTTGTAATTCTTTGAGTTCATATTTGTGAAATGAACAACACACGAGAGCTCTCCTGTCATATACACTATATGTAGTCTGGAGTGTTGAGCAAACTTGAGTTCCTGAGTTGTAATATCTATCTGCGTATGGTATTTCCAATTTTGAATGTGTGCCACTACCAAGATAATAATGCTGTACAATTTTGAATGGTGGTAGTTTCTGTATGGCAGTCCAGCTGAACTATTTTGATGTACTGCTTAATTTTTGAATTTTATTTTTTAAGTTGTATAATTTATTTTCTTGCAAAATAAAAATGTAATATAAAAGACTGTTCATTTAGTGAGCTGTTTTGATGTCTTCCCCTGCAAAAATTTTAAGGCTAATTTAGGTGCTGCTCCTGCAAAATGCCACTGTATGAAATTTGCCTGATTCCAGGTCCCAAAGTCAGATCAAATTGATCAGAGTACTAAAAAGAAAGGTAAGGACTTCCAGTTCCTTTCTTGTTCTGAATTTTTAAGTACTTAAGGTTATATGTAGAGCTATTTAGTCTTCTAAGTTGTGTTTAAAGATGAGCTGTAGTCTTTCAACTCAAGCATATCGCAGCCTACCATGCCAGAACAGTAGAAAAACAGCGATATGGGGCCAGTCGATGGCCTGACGGGTGCTTTCACTGTAATGAAATGTAATGTTTCTTCTCTGACTGTCTTTGCTTTTTAACGTGAATCTGTTCTTACATTTCAGCTCCTTTTCTTTTTTCCACAGTGCACTAGCTGCCCACAGTGGTTTGTGCTTTCTGGTGTGTGCAAAGGTTAGAACTGCTTGTATGGGGTGTAAAGCTGGTTTTGAGTGACTGTTCCATTCCTGCAGGCAGGACGTTGATAGGAGGCTGACATTATTTTCAAAGGTGTGTTTGGTCTGTTAGGGCAGCGCAGTCTTTCTGAGCAATGGTTTTCCAGGTGGAGTTGTTCTCTAGAAGTATGCCACTTGCCGCAGGAGTTCTTTAGCGGAATCAACTCCCACCAGTGTAAATTTATTACTATTTAGGTAGAATCATTGACCTAAGTATGAAAAAAACCCCAACCAAACCCTAAACCTGCTTCATTCTTCTGACAAACCAAGAACGTGACTTGTTTGCTTTCTCTCTTTTCTTTACATGTCAACATAGAACCATGAAGTCATTTAGGTTGGAAAAGACCGTTAATATTGTCAGGTCCAACCATTAAGGCATCATTGTGAAGTCCACCATATCCCTAAGTGCCACATCTAAAGACCTTTTAAACACCTCCAGGGATTGTGTCTCAGCCACTTCCCTGGGCAGCCTGTTCCAGTGCTTGACAACCCTTTCTGTGAAGAAATTTTTCCTAATTTCCCCTAGCACAACTTGAGGCCGTTTCCCTTTGCTGTATGGTTTGTAATTTGGGAAAAGAGACCAGCACCACATCGCTGCAACCTTTTTTCAGGAAGCTGTAAAGTGTGATAAGGTCCTCTCTGAGCTTCCTTTTCTTCAGGCTGAATAACCCCAGTTCCCTCAGCTGCTACTCATAGGACTTGTGCTCTACTCAAGACATCTCTCTCAACTTCTCTCTGTAGGTGTGCACACGGTGCCTCCATTTCATCTTCATTTATTGTAGTGATGGAGATCTGCTGTGTACCTTCAGTTGGATATTGTGCTCCAAGTCCCACATATGATCTGAAATGCACCTGTAAGGGAGAATGGTTGGGGATGTGTAGGCTGCTACTTCAACCTGCTGATCTGGGATACATCAAAGCAAATCTCATCTCCTGAGCTAAGGAAGAGCAGTACAGTGTGCTTGTTTTTAATAGTCTGAAAGACTGAACACTGAAAATCAGCAACTTTAAAGTGAGTACATGATAGCTGTTCTTGGTGAGCAGAGCTGCTGAACGCATTAAAGAAGGCAGTGCACTGTGGTTTTCTTTGTTTTTAAGACCACAGTCTAATATTATATACACAGAGCTTAGGATTTACCATCTATTGCAGTCATTGATTTCTGCTGCTTGAAGACACTCAGGAATTTACTGCATCTCCTGTAGCAGGTGTTTGGAATCTGCCAAGCCCATGTAGAAGTGCAGGATTTATTGCACTGAACAGGCAGGCCCTGGCTTCAGCCATTGCTTCTGAAGGAGTGGAGGAGATGTGAAGTGAGCTCCTGGTTGAGGTGTATCACCCAGTGCTGCAGCCAGCCATGGTGGCAGCAGACTGGCTGGTTGCCACCAGCTATTCACTAGCTTCTGCACCAAGTGGCGCGAAGGAAATGGCCAGGGCATCAACTGTGAGAGAATCCAAACATGGACATGACTGAGCTTCACAAAGCAGAAAGGTGGAGAATAAGGCAGAAATGTGTTCACAAAACCCTGTAACATCACCACTGGGGCTGCTTGGTAAAACTAGCAGAAGCTTGGTCTAAAATGCTGACGGAGGACCTGTTTCCAGGGGACACTGGGCATCACTGGAGTCAAAAGGGGCTAGACAAATTCATCACTAACCAGTGAAGGTGGGTGCTGGTGAAGTCCAGAGAAAGCACCCTGACTCTCGTGCTCAGCCTCAAGTGATGGCTGTAGGGGATGCTCATCTCCTTAGATTCCAATCTAAGATCTGGAATTCTAAACAAAAATTATCCTGAAACATCTTGAAGCCATCCCAGAGGAAAAGAACTACAGATGAAAGGTGGGGGGCATGAGGGAAACACACACAAGTGAAAACCCCAACCAACTGACTACAGGTAGTAACAGATGCAGGAGGGTGAGGAGGAAGATGTATGAAGGTCACCGGAGAAGGGCTGAAGCTGTAAATCGCTGGGGAGCACACAGCAGAGCACCTTTATCAGTGAAGATCCTCTCCTGAAGGTGAGCAAGCAGCCCCTGGCCGCTGTGTCATGAGGAGGGACACAAATCCCACAGGAAAAAGGGTTTCTTCCCCATTCCTCCTGCTGTTTGGCCAGGGTGAGGAGGAGGCTGGTCTGGGCACCCTGCCACCAGTACGGGGTCATGGAGGGAGCCATGTAGAGAAGTAGATGTGGGGGAAAGTGCAGCCCAAACTGCAGGGAGATGGGCAGCACTGCAATGTCGAGCAGTTTAGTGCCTCACACAGAGCACCATTTGTGGTGTCTGTAAAGAAAGAAGCTACACACACACACACCCCCCCACACACACCCCCTGCGCTTGCATACTAGTTCCCCTTTTTTTGCTACAGCATGGTAATACACAGGTACAGGTCTGAGCTATGAAGCCAAACAGAAACCACATCAACCACAGTGGCTGTTCTCAGTCACTATAAATTCCATTCTATAAACAATCACTCCCAGGCAGTTTTCCAGCCTGACTTTGCACCCATGCACACAAACACTCCTTGGCTTGCTCAAGGCCCAGGTGCACTATCAGCAATTCTTCTTCTTCTTTAATCATCCACACAACCGGAACAGGACTGCTTGCAGTTCCCACATTTCCCCCTTTTTCTGTTTTGCATGATCAAGGAGGTGAGCACTTTGGCTTTGGTTCTTTGCAAGTTGGCAACAAGTCTCCAGATGGCATGAAGGAAAAGCAAAGCAAAGAGGTGATGTCCAGGCTCCAAAGACAAGATCTTACCAATGTGTTGGCCAGACAGATGGGGAGTCTTGGGTACCTGGAGATAGATGCTGCGAACGTCCATGTGGATTCAGCTCCTTTAAGTCCAAGGTGATTACAGGGTGTTTCTTTCTGCTCATCTTTCATCATCTTTCCAAATCTTTGAGGCTAGTGGTACCCCTGCCATCTTCAGTGAGTGGTTTTCCAAGCTCAGGCATGATATTCCCTTCTCTTTATTTCCAAAGACAGTCCTTGGCTTTCTTTATCCCCTTCTCTGCTTAAGGAGTCTTAAATCATACAAGAGCAGCTTCTTGACATTAACATTTGAGGACGGGAGGTTCAAATACAATAGTTAATTATATTTTCATTACTTATAATAGTTACTTAAGCTAACTTTTGCTTTTTTACTGTGAGAGTGATGAAGCACTGGTGCAGGTTGCACAGAGATGTTGCGCAGTCCTCATCTATGGAAATAGTCAAAACCCAGCTGGATACAGTCCTGAGCAGTCTGCTTTAGGTAATCCTGCTTGAGCAGGGGATTTGAACTAGCTCATCTCAAGAGATCCCTTCCAACCTCATCCTGTGATTCGTGCCAACCACAGGCTGCTTGGCCTGCCCTTCCCTCCTGGATGGCTCTCTTACAACAGAGGAGGCTATCCCTCACATCATTGTCTGGCATGGCATGTGTCCCCACTGTTCAACGCCTGCTGAGTTGCAGCCAACAGCAGAGCTAAAGGTTCTTGGTGGCAAACACAGAGGCCAACCCAGTCTTGCCTTTGACTACGGTAGGAGATATTTGGCCAGCCTCAGTCCTTGCATGCAAGCATACCCCCTCCCCCAGGTTATCAGTTCCACAGGGCCTTCCTATTTCTGCAGGCTCAAAGGATCACGATACCATACTTTAGCATGTTCAGAAGGTGGGCTATCAGAGCCAAAATATTGTTGTTCTGCAGTGGCAGGAGTATTCATGGAAGATTGAGTGCAATTGAAAAAATTCAGTGTATAGCTGGCATTGTCTAATTGTTCTTGAGGGACCATATTTCTCCTTTGTTTTTGTAGCATGGATTTCAGAACAGTGTGAGTTCATTCCACAATCCCCTGTTCTGTGTGCGAGTGGGGAATACCAGCGACATGCGTGACACCCCATTGCTGTAAAAATCGCAATAAAACTAATGAGGTATATGCAGGGCTGTTGTCCATTTTCAACTGGGAAGGAACCCCTAAGGTAGTAAATGCACATGTCAAATGGCGGATAACATCACAAACCTTCTCTCCTTTATGGCAGAAGCTGAAATCATATGTGAAAATGTGTCAACAAGCACATGAACATATTTAAAGGCACCAAAGGAAGCAAGGTGCATAACATCTGTTTGCCAAATTTCATTCGCTTTTAAGCCACTAGGATTTGCATCCATGGAAAATGAGGATTAAGCCATTGACTGACAGTCAGGGCAAGACCTGACAATTTGCTTTGCTTGGGAAGGAGACAGGTTAAACTGTTTCTTTAAAGCAGAGGCATTAGGATGAAAAAAGGAATGTGAAGCAGCTGCAGAAGTAAACTGCACAGTGTTAACAGTCAAGGAGTCCGCTATGTCATTACCTGCAGCCAAAGGACCAGGCAGGTTGGAATGCGATCTAATATGCCCAATAAAACCAGAATAATTGCTAGTTTCCAAGCAATGTTTTAGCTTCAGCAAAATGTCAAAAAGTGCATGGTTATTGATTTCTTTTAACATGCTAAAAGGAAGGTGCGATAACAACCGAACAACAGATTCTGAGTCACAGGCAATATTTAAGGGTTCTGCAGTGAACAACTTTAGCCCAAGTAAGACTTCATCAGTTTCAACAAGCTGTGTAGAGCCATCCACATGTATAACAGAGGATTGCCAGGAATCATTTTCAAACCAAACAACAGCAGCTTTGCCAGAGCCATTGACAAAAATGGTTTTGGCATCCTGAATGGTTGTGTTTGAACTCCAAATCCCTCCTGTAAATCAAAATCTGAAAAAGCTTTTAGCAATTTATATTTCAGAGTACCATAAAAAAATTTCCTATAAAGTCTGCTAATGCTATTTGAAAAGACACAGGCTGAGCAAAAAGGACCTGGAAGTCTGTTACAGTTAACAGTAAATACAATTCTGCAGGGACGTCGCCTGTTAAACATTGAACTCTTGTACGGCCTTTGGCGATTAAGCCAACAATCATATCTAATGGTTCTGTCACAGTCTTTATCTGAGCATGTGGTAAAAAAAAACATTCCCAAAAGTAAACAGAGTTACTGTCGATTTGACATACAACTTCTAATGGCCTTCGTTGCATATTAACAATGAGCAGAGAAATTGGCAAATGTGAATGTGCTCTATCTGCCTGTAGTGTCTCAATTTTTTGAGTCACTATATTCAAAGCATCGATAGCTTTAGGGGTAAGCTGACGAGGAGAATTCAAGTCTTAGAGTCCCCTCGTAGTAAATCAAAGAGTAGTTCAAGGTCAGCATTAGTAATACCCAACATAGGATGCACCCCAATTAATAGTACCTAAAAGCTTCTGTAAATCATTCTCATTTGTGATTTTGTTTGCCAGGTTTAGCTTCTGAGGCTTTACTCTTCTTTGGTTAGCACCCACCCCAACTATTTCCAGGGTGGCATTCTTTGTATTTTTTTGCTGGGCAATTTGTAGTCCAGAACAGGATTTCTATCTTTTTCAAATTTAGATTTACATTGACTGATCCAGTGATATCCTTTCTTGCATCTGGGACAGAGTTGAGATGGCATTGTTTCTTTCTGCCTTTGTTTCTCTTTGGGACACATTTTACTAAGATGTCCTTCCTGTCCACAGTTAAAACATTTTTGCTGATGCATATTAAATTTCAATAATGCAGCAGCCAATACAGAAGCCTTATGAGTCTCTGTACCAGTATCCTGACACATTTTAATAAACTCAGCAATGTCTGTAAGGTTTTCTCTTACTGGGGCTAAGGCAGCTTTGCAATCTCCGTTTGCATTTTCATATGCTAGCTGAAATAAAAGTACGTGAGCAGCCTCAGGATTATCTGCCTTTGTATAGCATAGTTTAATTGGTCTATAAAAGACGCATAGAGTTCCTGAGACCCTTGGAGAACACTTGTGAAAGAAGTAGTTTTCTTTCCTAATTCAGGTACTTGCCTGCAGGCTCGAACAGCCATATGGGCAGCTTGCTGGAATACCAGAGGGTTTAGATTAATTTGATTATGAGGGTGCAGCCGTTGCCTGGAGCCTGTTAACATGTCAGCATCTATTGGTATTTCTCTTTGAACATTATCTAACACCTGTAAAGCCACCGAGTCACTATATTCCAATCTCCACATCAAGTATTGAGTGGGTGTCAAAATCATTCACATTAAAGTTTGCTAATCCCATGGCAAAATAGATCCAGTATTAGCCACAATTTCTAACAGACCTAGTGTATAAGGACTTTGAATTCCATTTTCCACCATTGATTTTTTCAATTCCTTAAATACTGTGTATGGAATACTTTCATGTACTGGTTGTTGTTGTTGTCCCTGCCCATCTGTAGTAGCCTTCTGGTTAACTAACAGCTGGCCAAATGGTTCTTTATCAAGCTCAGTCAAGGGAGGTGTGGTAGGTTGAGGAGCATGAGGAATATTCAATGTGAATACCTTTAACAGAGTCAGAGGTGGGTATAAATTTGGCTCCTTGTCTGATTCTATGGGGCTAGGATCAAAAGGATTATCAGCCTTCTCAGAAAAGATATTTTCATCCTTCTGCACTTGCTCTTCCAAATTGTCACTATTATGATCATTTGTTTTATCATGTTTCTGAATTATATCCTCAGCAGGTTGTAAATTATATAACGCAGAATAGATAAAACACCATGTCAATATTAAATCAGAAGGAACCTCCTCACCAAGGCAATTTTGAGTCTGTAAATGTTCTCCCACTCTCTCCCATATCAGAGTATGAAATGACCGTGTTTCTGGAAACCAGTTGCAATTTGTTTTGACCCATAACAAAAGATTTGTCACTTGCCTCTCAGACAAACGATATCCAGAGGATTTTAAAATCTGTTGTAAGAAAGACTTTCAAATATAATTTCTGTTTGGCTGATTCTACTTGTCCCATTCTTCTAATGCAATCCCGTAATTCCCCATTCAACAAGAATTACTGACCTGTAATAGGCGAATGGCGGCACCAGAAATTCCTGTTTGGATCACGCGGACGCTGCAATGTCGAGCAGTTTAGTGCCTCACACAGAGCACCATTTGTGGTGTCTGTAAAGAAAGAAGCTACACACACACACACCCCCCCACACACACCCCCTGCGCTTGCATACTAGTTCCCCTTTTTTTGCTACAGCATGGTAATACACAGGTACAGGTCTGAGCTATGAAGCCAAACAGAAACCACATCAACCACAGTGGCTGTTCTCAGTCACTATAAATTCCATTCTATAAACAATCACTCCCAGGCAGTTTTCCAGCCTGACTTTGCACCCATGCACACAAACACTCCTTGGCTTGCTCAAGGCCCAGGTGCACTATCAGCAATTCTTCTTCTTCTTCTTTAATCATCCACACAGCAAGAACTTGCAGTTCCTATGTTACTGGCCTCTTTTTCTTTCTCATGTGAGCTCTAGTAAAGGGCCTGTTAACATCTTGGAGGGTACTTGTGCCTTTCTGGCTGAGTGTCCTGGGTTCAGCAGTAGCAGTCATTTTTCTCCTTCTTAGTAGCTGGTGCAGTGCTGTGTTTTTGACTTT
>WYDI02020421.1:0-15629 GCA_009867235.2 Psittacus erithacus | reverse complement strand
ACAGTTCCATGTCCTTTTTATGTTGAGGACACCAGAACTGCACACAATACTGCAAGTGAGGTCTCACGAGAGCAGAGCAGAGGGGCAGGATCACCTCCTTCGACCTGCTGGTCACGCTGCTTTAGATTTTTTGCATTGATCTTGCATTCTGCAATGTTTAAAGATCTGCCAGCTATGAATGCACCAAAGTGTTACCTTTACGTACCATTAAAATTGGCCATTAAAACAAATTAGGATCATCATATGATAAATATTATGTAAGTGTCAGTCACTGCTTATTATTGCCCTTCAGAAATGTGATTGGAAAAGTAACATAATTCCTAGGAACATGTTTTTAGGCCCTTGGTCATGAACAGGGAGACACTACACCTGTGAGTACAGGACAAATACTGAAACAATGTACTAGCTATCCAGACTTTTTAGAAGTTCCTTCCTTTGAGATGATGGGGTATTTTTCTCCTCCTTATTCACCGTTCTTTGCTTTATAACGTATCCTCAGCTTATCTTCAAAATTCCTGCAAATATTAAAGAATTTCCCCAATAGCAGACTAGCGCTTTTAGACAGCACTTTGGAAGTTACTCCAAGGAGTTCCTGCCCCTAGCAAAGCAGCGTGTTATCATGGTATACACTGGGCATACGGAGCATCGCTGTTTCTTTTTGGGTTAAAAAGGGTGGATTAGAGCGAAAGCATGCTATCCGGGCTATCCAAGGACACTTTCTCTTTCAAGTTAAATGTTAGACACTCTCTGCCTTTTTTCTTTTTTTTATTTATTTAGCCTAAAAGGCTTAATGTTTAACTCAAAATACCGAACAAGTGCAAATGGTAAGTGGTGAATGTTGTTACATCCTCTGGAAGACACAAAAAGCAGTGCTAGTGTCATATATTTAAATGCATGTAGCTACCCCTGGAGTCAGCGCTTCCTAAGAAATGATAAAACCATTACCACATTGTGAATTCTAGTTACATTTTGAAGCAGAAGGCATAGGCAGTAGTTCATTGGAAGTGACTGGTTTAACAGGGTTTATTTAGATACACTTTGTTTAGCCCCAGATCAAGGTCTTCATTTGTTCAATCCTTTGACATTAACTTTGGTTTCGGAATCAATGTCCAACTATATTGGGCCTCAAATCCACGTTGAAGACAAAATCATTTGTTCATACGGCCTCCTGTTCAGTTACTGCTATTAAAATGAGTGCACACACACCTGTGAAAACCATTCCTGTTTTGTGACCTCCAGTTTCTAAGCCTTTCTGTTGAACAGTACCGTTACAAAAAAGCTCCTAAAGACGTTCTGCTTTTAGACGAGTTACTTCGGAGGCTGGGGAGTAGCTCCAGAAGCAGCCAAGCCGCGGGGCATGGCCACACCGCTGCCTCTATCACCCTCTGGGTCACCTCAGGCCGCACAACCAACCAGCCCTTGCCACGGCGACACGGAACCGGCACTGCCTCCCGCCAAACCCCGCTGAGGGGAGAGGGGCGGGCTCCAACGGGGGCCGCCAAGGGGTAAAGTTCGTGGAGGCGCAAGCGTGGCTTACGGAGCGCCTCGCCTCGCCATGGCCGGAACCCTGGACTCGGTGGAGTCGTGCCTGGAGCGGCACATCCCGCCCGAGGAGCTGGCCGAGGTGAAGCGGATCCTCTACGGGGGTGAGGCAAGGTGCGCTGCCTCGCTTCCCGCTCCTCCGCCGCGGGTGGTGTGGCCCGGCCCGGCGCCCTCCTCCCCTTTGGGAGCCGCGGGGTTGCTTAACCCGGGGTGAGGGGAGAGGAGTCAGCCTGAGGAGGGGTGCGCAGGACACAGGGTGGGCTGAAGGGAGAAGGAAGGGCAGGGCCTGTGGTGGTTGTGATACGTGGGATAGTTGTGGAGGTAATCCGGCTTTGGGAAGCTGGGTGATACGGAGGTCCTGTGAGAAGGTGGCTGACTGGAATGAGGGACCTGAGGGGGATCTGGTGGGTTTGGGGTGAGGGAGCTGGAAAAATGGGGATCTATCATGAGGAAAATATGTTAGAGGGAAAGTTTGTAATCTGGGGGTGATGCATGAAGGTTTGTAACGTGCGTGCACCTTGATTTCCGTAGCAAGGTATCAATGGCTGGAGCTGGCGTTTACAGAGGAGGACAGTGGGAGCCTGCTGCCATGGAGGAGAGCAGTGAGATTTGCACATGACCTGGGTACTTTCTGATTCTTCCCTTATGCTTGAGAGGTATCAGAAAGTATTCGGGACATGGGGGCTTGGGTGTCTCTGAGAAGTAGACTGCATTTGTGATCCTTTTAGTTAACCGCATCTCATCTTGAAATGTTTTTGTTTCCTGTTCAATACAGAAAACTTTGTTTGCCCGCTGCTGCACTGTCAGCAGCTCAGGAGAGAGATTTTGAGCTACAGGGCTATGGATTTGATGCTGAACCAGAGCAATTGAGAAGGCCACGTATTGTTCGAGTGGGACTGATACAGAATAAACTTCCACTTCCCACAGACACAGCAGTGGCAGTCCAGGTACACAAACTGGGATCTGAGCTGTTTGTGTGTAGCTCATGCTCTACTGAATTGAGGCGTAGCACACTGGCTGATATTAGAAACTCCATTGTGAAGTGTCTGCTGATTGTCTGGCAATAGGGGACCCATCGCTGTTTTAATACAGCATACTCTTAAGAAATCCAAATGACATGTTCAGTTTTGATGTTTCTCAGAAACATCTCTTGTGTTGCATTCACCTAGTGAATTGCTCTCCCCCCTGTTTGCAGTGTTTCCAAAGCTAAATATTTAGTCACTGATTTTGTACATGAAAATCCTTTGCCTCTAAAATGAAACAGAAAAGCATTTACCCAAAATCAAGTCATGGAAGCACAGGTGCAGTTCTTGCTTTAACTGAGAAGTGTTCCATTATAGGAAAATCTGTTAGAGTAAACACAGATTAATAAAGCTGGGTCATAATTCTTTTTACAGCAGTAAACGAAATCTTATTACAACATGACCATCATTTCTCATCATCTTGGACACAAAAGCACTGAGGTGACACATGCAGAGAAATAGCCTTCTAAAAGTAGCTTTTTAAAAGTGAAAGAAAATACCCTATTTATAAAATCTCCTTGAGCAGTAGTTTTACACAGTGACAGGACAGAATATTTCTGAAGTAATTTCTTTTGGAAAGATTACCTGTCTTAGATGCAAATAATTAATTCAGTAAGTGGATCAGGTTTGTGGATTCTTTGTAGCATCTGTTGAATGATTACCAGGTATAGTCATGATTTGACCTTATAAATAACTAGTTAACTATTTCTGTAAATCAGTGTACAGTTGCTGAGTTCATAGGTCACTGTTGACTTTTGTCATAGGACACTGTTAACTTTTTTTATTGACAGCTGAAAGTATCAATGCAAAGGGCTTCACCGATGCTTATATTTAAGTAGAATACTCAAGAAAAAAGTACTTTGAAACAATATTTTCTGATTAATTAATAAATGCTTTTGTGTTTTTTCTTAGCAATAATCTGCTTTGGTTTTATGACAAAGGGATTTAGAAAATAGATTGGAGTTAATAGCTCAGAGTGGCCAAGATCCATACGTGTGAGCGGGATTTGGAGATAATGAAGGAAATACTGTCCTTACGTCACATTTTAAGATGCTGAGTATTTGACTTTGTATTTACTTAACATCGTTCTGTAGGTTATTTACAATGAGCAGCAACATTTTTTGCTGATTTGTTACAAATTTTTGCTATTTGCAGATCAATGAGCAATGAAGTGCCATATATTTAAATGTTGTAACCGTAGAATTAGAATTCCATTGGATTGCTTTCTCTATTTTCAGCATCTAAAAGCTTTTAAAAACGTAACTCTTCCTATTGTCAGTGTTCAGAAATGGTAACTTCTTGAGTTACTCCCCCTGAAAGCAATGAGACTAAGTGTAGAAAAAGATAAATTCAGCGTGAACAAAACCTGTAAACCCAGGCTGTTAATATACAAATGACTTAGAACACACAGCATTTTTTATAGCATGACATTTCTCACAATCAGGTGGCTGCACTGCACAAACGAATTGCGGAGATTGTGGAAGTAGCTGCGAAATCTGGGGTCAACATAGTTTGTTTCCAGGAGGCTTGGAGTGAGTATTTTCTGTGATTTCTTCTAGATTTTCAGAGGTCAAGTTCCTTCTATTTTAACACATGTCCTGTACTAGAAGTATGTTTTTTAAGTAAACAGCAGAGATCCTCCAAGATAGAACAGTTCGCTGATTTACTTTCTAAAGGAAAACCCAAAGAGTCTTAGCAGAACTGTGGGGAAGATGCTAAAGTGAAGTCTGTTATATTGAAGACTAGTGTGCGCTGCAACAGTGATATTTCTAGGTGTGCTCCTTTTTCATATCATCTTTCATGATCCTTTCCTCTTTTTTTTTTTCTCCTAAAATGTTTGTTTTTTCTCCAGACAGATAGTAAGAAAATTCAGTTTTAATTAAGATGCAGTCTTTAAGGTTGGATAGAGGCAAAAACCAAACTGAAGGCTGATAAAATGTTTGTGAATACAGGTTATTCATAGAAAGTGTACACTAGTGACTGGGGTATATTTTGTATTTTTGCCTCCAGTAGGGCTTCACTAAGTGCATTCTTTCTCTTCTGTTTTACTTTGTGCAGGCCCAAAACTGCTTGACCTTGTTTAAAGTATTTTAATTAGCTTTTGCCTTGAAACAAGAAAAACAGTTGAATCCTTCTTGTATGTTTCATTATTTTTTGTCTGTATTTATGCAAGCATGTGTATTTCTTGAGTGACATGAGCATTCTTGTCAATTTTGTCTTGCATTGATGTTTTCCAGCCATGCCCTTTGCTTTCTGTACAAGAGAGAAGCTTCCTTGGACTGAATTTGCTGAGTCAGCAGAAGATGGGCCAACAACAAAATTCTGTCAAGAGGTAAAAAACCAATGAAGCAAAAAAACCCCAGTGAAGCTTCCAGCCCCAGCCCATATCTGCCAGTGATAAGCATGGATTTCTTCTTTGTGTACTGGTCTTGTACCACTGAGGAAACTGAAATAATAAAAATTAAACTTGCTTGACAAACGTTATGATAGTGAATGAGGTAGAAATGGACAACAACTGTGCCCGATATTTATTTTTTAAGCTACTTGCCCTTATAGGCTACCTTTTGCCATGGAAGGCATTTGAAACTGCCCTTTCAACTGTTCCTGAATTTTCAAAGGAGGAACTATTCTTCATACAAATATTTTTCATTTCCATTTCAATGTAAAAGCTCTTTCTCGCCTAGAATAGTTGAGTATTAAGCAATGCTTGTATGAAGGTGTGAGAATAGCCAGGTTTTTCTAAACAGGAAACACTTTCACACAAATCCTTGCATCTCCCTGTGAAATGACACCAAATGTAGGAGTCTTTTTATGTACCCAAGGAGATTTGTTATTGTCTGGCTTTTACCTTTCCAGAGACTATTGGCTGTAAGGGTGGCGGAGTTTATTTTTGTTTTCTAACAATTTTTTTTTTTTTAATAAGGAATTTCAATTATTTTGCAAGTGGCTGAAGCAACAGAAGACCTTTTGATGTCAAATTTGCCCAGATATGCGCTGGCCTATTAAGCTTTTGTAGACAGCGTATTATCTTTAGTCTGATCTAGGCAAGTACATGTTGCTTCTCAGTGTGGAATTGATGACACTGGGGAAGTGTGGATAAATAAAGAGAAGTGATTTGAAGGAAAAGAAGTTGCTCTATTTCTCAACTTACATCTGTGTTATTTAACATTTTACTTTTGCTGTAATAACTGTTTTCAGCTAGCTGTGATGTCTTTCACCAGACAGAAGAATGGGATGGGATCTATCTCTTCCTGTACCTGTGAATAGATAGAGGTCAGCTCTGTAGTTTGACCACTGCTGTTAGAATGCTTTTTCCTGTTGGTACCTTGCATTTCTAGTTGAAGGGTTCAGGGGGAAGGCTCTCTATGATGTATCCGTGTTTGCCGAAGAAACTGTGGTGATGTGGGCATGCCAGTGCGAGTTAAGCCTTAGCCCTTGATAACTCTCACAGTAATGGACCAGATGAAAACTGGTTTTAATCCTTCTTTATGAACAAAATGTGAACATACTGCAGGCTTGTGAATAATGCAAGAATTGTGTTCATTTGTATAGCTGGCAAAGAAATACAGTATGGTTGTGATATCTCCAGTCCTGGAGCGAGATGAAACACATGGGGGAACTCTGTGGAATACTGCAGTGGTCATTTCTAGTTCTGGAGCTGTCCTTGGCAAAAGTAGAAAAAATCACATTCCAAGGGTTGGAGATTTCAATGAGGTAAGATATGATTCTCAACCTACTCTAACCTTGCAGCTTTTGTTCATGTCAGCATGTGTTCTGTCAGAATCAGGCTGGCAGCAAATGGAATGTATTTCTAGAAAATGTGGTTCAATAAGTGTTAAATTGTTTGGGTTTGTTTCTTTTTCAGGTGTAATTATGGTAAGTTAATTTATCAGGAGTAGAGAGTGATGGCTCTTAAAGGACAAATAACACTGAATCTTTCTTTGGTACTCTTCCTTGGCCTTATGGAAACTACAGAAGTATCAAGGATCTTTAAAACAAAGTTCTTAGTCACAACTTTGCTGTGTTAGTTGTGCATGATTGGCTTAGATAGTTTTTGCATGTGTACATGTTGAACTTATTTTACTTTGGAGGGCAGTTGTTTCATGGTTCAGGTGTAAGCATTAAGATCTTGATCTCTGTTTCTCTGTGAGGTTGTCTTGGAAATGACAGTTGCTTTGCTTATGTTTCTTTGAGCAGAATCCCTTAACTCATTATTCTTCTGACTGAATAGCTGGTTTATGGCCTCTTCTGTTTACTAATCACATTACTTCCACTGAAGCAGTTTTTAGGCTGTCCTCCAGAATCAGCTTCAGAAGCTGAACTGGTAGTAAAGGCAATGTCAGAGAAAAACTGGTAGATCTGAAATGTGTTTATCCATCCATAGAACTATCACAAGAAGAAAGATGGGGATTAAAAATTAACCGAAGTCTAAAAATACATTGTCTTACCTAACTGAATCTCTCCTTGTCAGCTAAAGTGGGTTATTAACAGAGGCATTGCTTCTAAGCACTGGGGTTTGCAATATACCTGCAGTTGCTTTTGTTCCCTGTCTAAATGCCCCAGTCAGGATGACGCTTCAGAATCCAAACTGCATTTTTATTAATTTTGAAAAGTTTTTTGGTGTCTTGAAGCTTCGTGTTCAAAGACCACTGGCAGTTGTGACCTGGTCTCCCACATCTGATCAGACTGGTTTGTCTTTCTTTAGAGGAGGCTGTTAATATGTTTCTACACAATGGATTTCTGGCACAGGCCTGTCAGTCACCAGTGTTGACTCCTATGTTTAACAGTTGTTTTTGTTATTTAATATTATCAGCTCTGTCTTTTAGCTAGCAAAACAGTAACCAACAAACCCATATAAAATACAAGCCCTAGTAAAAATGAATTCTGGTTACCTTCCACATTCCTGATTTGTTCCTTGTGTAATCAAACAAAAAAATATATTCCTGTTCTCTTGCTAAGATATGATGTCCTAGGGTTCTGTGGAGCAGCCACAGATTACAAGAAACTTCCTTGTTTCCAGCTATGAAACTGTAATGAAACGCACCTAAAAAAATATTTTTTTAGAGTTTCATTAAAAGTTTTGCATAATTTGTAAGAGCAGTTAGTTCTTACAATCCTAAATGCCAGCAGTACCACAATATAATATCTGTATATCTTGCAGGTGTATTAAAATGATTTGACATTTCTTGTTGTACCTATCTTACAGAAACAAGTAGTGTTTACCTGAAGCAGCATTGTCTTTTTAGCTAGTTTTGTTAGCAAAGCATTAAGTCTGCTCTTCTGAGCAGTTCTGGTAAAGGAACTTTAGAAACCACCAAGGCTACAGGGAAGGATTATGCTCATCTCTGTTATTTTAATGTTGTTTTCTTTATCAACAAAGTTAATGCCCAAGGAAGTGTTGGATTTGAAATGATTTTTTGTGGATTGTCTCTGTAGAACAGGTAGGGAAAGGAGCCTTTTTAAAATTATCCTTGCTGAATCGGTGAGAACGAAATGGAAAGTGGAATGAGATTGGTCTGTGACCTATTGAGCCATGTGTGGTATGGCATAGAAATAAGCAAAAATCTGTCCTTCTTGCGATATCAGTTTGTCTTGAGACATCAGCATCTTGTTGTCCTTCTCTTATTGTAATAAAATAAAACTGAGAATAGAAGAAAAAGAAAGGAAATATAGTCAATTAGCAGAATTGTTTTGAAAAAGGATTGTGTGGGTGCCCACCATGTGCTTTCTACAGACATGAATGGAGGTAAAATCAGTGCCCAAGAGACTGTGCAATTTCATGAGACCTGATAAGGAGTAAGAAACATGAGCCGTCACTTTTACTGGGCACACTGACCCTCTAGTCCTTGGTTTCAGAAGATGACCCCCCCGGTATCTATCGTGCCATTCTTGTACACTTACACAAAGCCCTAAATTATTCTTCAGCTGTAGCTGCGCTTGCTCTAGGTCTGCTTTCTTCAAGATCAGTGGCAGTGGTTGTTACAATAGACAGATAGTTTCAATAAAAAGGGAATTAGTTAAAAACACACCTCTCTAATGTGATAAGAGACATGCCCCACTGAGTCAGGATGGTGGATTATATACCTTGCCTGTCTCTTGAGATCATCACAGAAAGGGATTACCGGGAATAAGTCTGGACACTGTGACTTCTGTACTCCCTCAGTATCCACAGTCGTTGTTTTAGGGATCTTGGGTGACATGTTTCTGTCTATATCATTTCTTATCAGTGACTTTGTCTTACCCCTTCTGAACCTGGTGATAATACCTGCTTTCACAAAGCAGCACATTTCAGAAGTACACTGCCTGTTGCACAAAAAGAAAGTTACTTTTGTTGAAAATAGCTATAAGAGTGTAATTTTAGTGAACACACACTGCTTCTGCTGCTGCTTTCGGCTGTCTGTATTCATCTTATCCACTGCCTTTGTAATTTTGTAAATCTTACTCATTATATCACCATCAGCCTTCCATCTGCAGATTGAAGAGGCTTTTTAGTTGCTCCTCAGAAGAGAGCTGCCCCATCCCCTTCAGCTGCCTTTGCTTATTCCATCTCTAGTATATCGTTATTGAGAAGCAGACAGCAGAATTGCCTGGAGTACTCAAGCCATGGGCACACTAAATTTTTATAAACTAGCAAAACAATGTTTTCTGTTACATTTTAGTATACCTCCTGCTGATGTCCCAGGCTTTCTTGGGTTTTTGGCTACCACTGAGTAGGCAACTGTCAGTGATGCCACATGTACCCTTTTCTTGTATCTGGGAAGAACCATTTCTGTACATTTCATTTAGAATACCTCTGTGAATGTTTGTCTCTCCTGATAGCTGTTAACTGCCCTGTCCTTCTTTTCACCAGTGCCTTTTATAGGAACCAGAGCATTCCTAACTGTTTAGAAATGTTTGATAAAAGTTCACAGCATATGGTAAATGGGATCTTTTAAGCCAACAGTTGGCCCCAGTTTCTTTGAGGAGTGTTCTGTAGTTTTATCTTGTGATTTTCCTGGTAGTTATTTCAAGCCCTCTGTTCAGAGCAGTAGCCGTATAGGAGATTTAAATAACGAATCTTGGCTATACTCTGATATTTCCTCATGGCATTCATAAACTTACTGCCTGTCATTGCATAACAAGTGAATGTAAAGGAATGAATGTGTTCCTGAAGGAAAGTGAAGGAATGAATGAACGTGTCCTTTAAACTGTTCATCATCTCTGTCTTTTAGCAGAATCAAGGGGTCATTATGTCTTCTGAAAATTTTCTCACGTGGTGAAAGTACTAAGAGAGGTGCTTACAGTTTGGGCATTTGTGAATGTCTCTTAAGCTTCTGTAGAAGGTTCTAGCATTAGTAGAAGCATGTATGTCAATATCAGACAGTGCTTAGGTGTAGTTTGGGTGAAGGGAAACAGGGGCTTGAAGTTGATCTCAGCAGCTGAAGAGAGTCACTTTTTGCTATATACCCATTACAGTGCAGCTGTGTACTAAGTGAAAGGTGTTCTCTCTCATGGCTTAGTTACTTGAACCTGGGAATCAGAAATTGCAAGTGTCAAAGCAGTGTTGAAGGTGGTAGTTTCCACTTTTTAAAGAAGTCTGCCTTGGTTTTTTGTCTGTAGTCTACTTACTATATGGAAGGAAATACAGGACACCCAGTGTTTCAGACCCAGTTTGGAACAATTGCTGTGAATATCTGCTTCGGGCGCCATCACCCTCTGAATTGGCTCATGTTTAGTATGAATGGAGCAGAGATCATCTTTAACCCTTCAGCCACTGTTGGAAAGCTCAGGTAAAATACAAACTGATTTAGGCTGTTTCACACTTTCTGGGTTAACTGAACCTCCAAGCCCCTTGCTGTGTTCTCACGGCCATCTTGCCTAAGGTCTTGGAACTGGAGGTGTTGCCTTTTTATTTTGCCTTCATGAAGTAATCTGCATTCTTCTCCACCTGGAATTTTGGGCTATCAGTCTGCTCACAGTCACTGATTCTCTTCCAGAATGTCAGTTTTACATCTGCACGTCTTTTGTCTCTGAGACAGAGTTAAGCAGCATCCAGCTGCCTTTCTGAAAATTAATGAGAGTTTACTTAGATTATTTATGTCATATTTTTACTTTATGACAGGCAGTAGTAATTTACATTCAGGCTTAGTTTGCCAGCTTGCATTGGCCACCTAAGAGCCGATAAGTATGGTGTCAAATTGCCAAGCTTTTCTCAAAAACTATTTTTTTCTAACTGTTGGCAATTTTGTGATTATCAGACCTCTTGAACCAGGCTGAACTAGTGTAAACTGTTTCCCTCGAGATTAATCTTCTGCAGATTGACATTAATTGCACCCTACTGACTTGATTTCCTAAAAGCAAAAAGAAAACTAGCTCAGTGAACTAAGAAAAGACACTTCTTAGCTAGCCCATAATGATTAATTTGGGGATTAGATCTTGAATATTCTCTGCCTCTTATTAGCATCAGTCACATTTGAATGTGCCATGCTTCCAAAGCATTGCCTGACACAGGCTGTGCATTGCTTGGGATACAAGGTGATGCAAAATAACTGCATTGCTTCAGGGCTGGCAGGAGAGCTTTCTTTAGGTATAAACCTGGTAGAAATGGGCTCAGTGGTTCTTTACACCACTCCTCTAGACAAAATCACCATGCCTTCCTTTCATTCTCATTGTATTCTGGCCTTTGCTATTCTACTCAATACTTTAAAATTCAAATTAGACTATTTATAAATTGAGATGTGGGATTCCAGAATGTGTCTGCACATCAGCTTAGCGCATGATGGAACAGCTATGCACTTTCTTGTTGTTTTGGTTAGGGGTTATGGGGGGATTTTTTTTGTTCTTTTCCCTGGTACAGTAGGCTCTGAAAAGTAATGTAGTCATGTGTGGTGTTTACATATATACAGCTGAGGAAATGACGGTAATTTATGCTTAATTCTAAGCATTAATATTTTCAACCCTTTTCAGCATAAGTGGTTAGCTTTGTTATGGGAGAAGGAGAAGTCTGGCTTTGCGAGTTCCTTGGAACAAAATCATTTCCTTTGTGAGTTAAGAAAACCCCATATTTTAGACCAGCTGAACTGTTTTTTAGTTTCCAGCTCCAAAGAGAAGTTTTAAGAAGCTAACAGGAACATATTTCATTGTTACTGATGGTATTGTAATATAAAGTATAATATCTAGTAGGAAAAGAAACCAACAAAACGGCCCCCACACACACATTTTGATCTTTTATAATGCTAAAAATTCTTTCTCATTTCTGTCTCCCTTCAGCTCAGCTTATGTGCTTGGACTAATTGCAGAATACTTTCATTTTTGTGTCTTTAAACCTAGATGAATAGATTTCTCTGGTGTCAGCTGTGTAAATCTTAATGTATGAAATGTTCAGGCAATACAGACTTGTTCACTGGGTATGCAAGACAGTAGCAGAGCTAGAAATGTAAGAGGAATGTCTTCTTTTTAATTCATTTTCTGTTTCTTCAAGCTTCCCCCAATCCTTTTGCTTTTCATGTTTAATGTAAATTTGGAGTTTTCATGGTCATAGAATATTAATCTATTTTTTATTTTGCTGACCAGCTAGAAGGTTCTTAGGATGATGAGCATTCATAATAGGGTAGAAATGGTGAAAAATATATTGGAGGCATAAAATTTTCATACCTACAGCTAGTTCTGATGGAGAGAACCATGTGTTTACAAACCTGCCATGTAGAACTGTGGGTTAGAGTCTGTCATTCAAACTGCCTTTAATATTTTGGAGTATAAATGATATTTTATGCGTTTATATTAATGTTGGGAAATGTCCTTTGAAAAGAGTTGAATACACAATGCTTTTGAGTCATTTATGTCAGTCCTGGAATGTTTGTGATGTTTGTCCACTTGTAGCCCATTAACAGGGGGGCAAACAGAAATTACCTTGTTGTCACACAGCACTTCATCAGTGCTTCGGGTTCTCCAGATTAGTAGCTTTCACTCAGTTGTTTTTAGGCATAAAATTTTTACTGCAGAAAGAGTATTTGATGTAAAAACTATCTCTGGGATTGCTCCTTGGCTATAGCTTTTTTTTCTCTCTTCTGTGAAATTGTAATGTTCTGGAGCTTTTCAATAAAATCCCTTTTTCTTAGAAGAGCTGGCTGCCAGACTCAAAGCAATTGAGAGAAGAGGCAATAAACCAAGTCCTTGCAATCAGTCCAGGGCCCAGCTCTTAAGATTCTTGAGTCTGACTGGGAGATTAATGAGTCAGATGCTTGCAACCTTGTCTTGGTATTCAGAATCTGGCAGGTACAAGCTGTCACAGGAGTGTACAAATTATATCACCTTTGTTTTGGAGCTCTGAGTACTTCCAGGCATCCTATTAACTAGTCTGATCCCTGTGTACCAAACTAACAAAAAGAAGATTTCTTTCATTTTTAAACATTAATCGGAATTGAAATCTCCTTTGGAAAAGTGGCTTTTTTCCCTTCCTTTGATTTTTTTATTTTTTTTTAAATTATTCCTCCCTCTTTTTTTTTCTCCCCTATTCATTGCTACAAAAGCCCCTCCTCGACTGGGGAAAAAAAAGGATGTGACTTGTATGAATCTTGCAGCTTTGCCGCAGAATTATGTTTGTTATATTGAAAGTTAATGGAATATGAAAGCACATGTGTAAATCCTTTACATAATTCACAGTGTAAAACATTTTACACTTTAATTGCTTTGAAAGTCTTGAGCTGTGTTAAATTTAATTTTTTTTCTCATGACAAAGCCATATTTACTGGATTATAAGGCAGAATTTCATAAAATTGTATTTGAGCAGAAAACAGTTGTGGTTGTAAGACCAAGGTCTGTCTTTGTGGGTAACTTTGACTTTTTTTGTCAGAAAATATAGTGTGAGACTGTCACAATCTGAATTCAGCCCTGCAGTAGCAAGTAGTGAATACCTGCCTGCTCTTTTGTGTGTTGCAGCGAATCAATGTGGGCAGTTGAAGCAAGAAATGCTGCTATAGCTAATCACTGTTTTACGTGTCCCATCAACAGGGTCGGAACGGTGTGTATCTTCACTTTGTTATTTAATTTCATAATTTAAGCATTGTAGCATGAGTTAATTCAAGGTAATAAACTGAATAGCACTGGAATACATAGATGCCTCTACTATATAACTACTGTATTACTGTTTATAATATAATTTGAAGATGGACAATGATAAAGAAGTTGAGAGCTGCCTTATTGCTGGCAGCCTACCTTTTGGTTGCAACTGCTTCCTGTTCTTGAATTGCTGTCTGTAGTCGGCACCCTCCCTTTTGCTAATTCTCCTGGTTT
Organism: Psittacus erithacus; assembly: GCA_009867235.2. Lineage (NCBI taxonomy): Eukaryota > Metazoa > Chordata > Aves > Psittaciformes > Psittacidae > Psittacus > Psittacus erithacus. Next base: position 1,794 of record WYDI02020421.1, on the reverse strand, counting down.
CTATGTTGAAATCAGTATTCTTTTAGCCAAAATGACTGAAGATTAAATGCGTCCTCCAGTCAGCAACTGTTTGCTGTTGTACCTCTTTCTGCACACTGAAATTCTATGTTAAAAATTAATATTGCACATAAGAGGTCATTCTTGCCTTGAGATTAGTCCAGATACTCTCAATGTGTGTTCTTTATAAGGTTCTGGCAAAAATCCAGACTTGTTCTTGCCATTATGTGAATACACTTGCCTTCTTTTGTGATCCGTAAAGATGTGTTTGTTAAATGTCTTCTCTTTTGCCCCTGAAGACAGACTTGTGAAACTGATAGGAGGCATGTTCCCCAAAGTGTATGAAAGACAGGCGGTGACACAAAAAGATCTTGCTTTCTACCCTGTCCATCTTAGAGATTAGGTCCCTCTGATGACTCCCCTTAGAGAGTGCTGATAGTATGCCAGAAAAAAAATCTTACTAGATTTATATAAACTTCCATATTAATATGATAGACTAGCAAGGATTTCTTGAGTGAAGTGGAATTATACTGCCACCTACAGATTCTTCTTCTTTCACAGGAGTACTACAAAAATTCCTTTACTTCTGGAGATGGTGAAAAAGGTATGTTCAGAAATCACAATCAGCAGTTGCTAGTAATCGTTAACTAGAAACAGTAGCTCTCCCACAAGTGTCTATCCCATGACAGCTATGGTAGCCAGCAACTGTCTTACTTAAGACTGCTGTTTTATAAGCTGGAGAGAAGAAGCACTTCGTACTAAAGGCACCACGGTATGTGGTCATCAGAAGCTGACACCTAAGGTTTCTGTATATTTTCAGAGGATGAAGCATTTTGGAGTCAATATGGTATTGTAGGACTGGAAGACAGAAATCCTACAAATCAGCCTGTGTTGTCACTGCATGCATGACTTCTTATTTGTAGTTGTAAGATTATTAACAGTAATAGTCCTAGACCGAATCCCCAGCCAAACTGTTTTGCCCTGTTCCACAGATTTGCTGTAGGTTAAAGAGAATGCTCAAAGAAGAGCATGAGATTTGCTTGAGTCTGCTCCACTTGTATGTTTAAATACTGTAATTTGTCCTGTGGCAGCAATGACTGCTTCTGGCTTCATCTGGAGTGGGCCTGAGCCTCTTTTTACCTAGTTCTGGAGCTAAGTGTTCGTAGCAGCTGCATGAAAAAGGTCTGTGGTATCCATTGCTTAGTGGTACAACAGATGTGGCTGATTTTTGGCACAACCAAGAGTTGTGCAATATGAAGATTTTTCCTGTGCCTCAAATCCCAATGGTTTCACCTCTGACCTTTGTATTGACAATGGAATGGGTGGATCTTTGTCAGCTGTTCTGGAAATGTATGAGTTGACAATTAGAATTCATTTAAATTCTGAATAAAAACCAATGTAAGCAAAGCCTTTAGTTCAGAGACTTAGTAGTGGTAAGGCATAATCGTACATTATTTAGAAGGCAGTGCAGGCAGTTTTCTCCTGTTAATTCAGTACATGTGAAAGCTGTACTCTGCATGATGAGAAAATGAACATGAGCCAGCAGTGTGCACTCACAGCCCAGAAAGCCAATGGTATCCTGGGCTACATCAAAAGGAGCGTGACCAGCAGGTCGAAGGAGGTGATCCTGCCCCTCTGCTCTGCTCTCATGAGACCTCGCTTGGAGTATTATGTGCAGTTCTGGTGTCCTCAACATAAAAAGGACATGGAACTGTTGAAACAAGTCCAGAGGAGGCCACGAGGATGATGAGGGGCTGGAGCACCTCCCGTATGAAGACAGGCTGAGAAAGTTGGGGC
>WYDI02020419.1:0-64518 GCA_009867235.2 Psittacus erithacus | reverse complement strand
TCAACCTGTGGGAGTTGTATTCTTTCGATTCTCTTCCTCATCCCTCCGGGAGCCGAGGGAGGAGGTGGGGGGGCAGTGAGTGGGCTGCGTGGCAGGCCTTAAACCACGACAACTCTTCATTAGGGACTGTAGTGATAGGACAAGGGGTAATGGGTTTAAACTTAAACAGGGGAAGTTTAGGTTAGACATAAGGAAGAAATTCTGTACTGTGAGCGTGGTGAGGCACTGGAATGGGTTGCCAAGAAGCTGTGAATGCTCCACCCCTGGCACTGTTCAAAGCCAGGATGGATGGAGTCTTGTGTGGCATGGTTTAGTGGGAGGTGTTCCTGCCCATAGCAGGGGGGGTTGGAACTAGACGATCTTAAGGTCCTTTTCAACCCTAACTGTTCTGATTCTGTGATTATGAACAGAGAAAGTTTTATTGGTTAATCTTCACCAGTCTCAGCTGTGCTATCCCAAACCAAAAAACTAGAGGCTCAACTTTTCTGAAAAGACCCATGCCCAAAAAGCTATCAGAATGTCATCAGCTGGAAATTTGAGAGAACTGTCATTCACTTAGCTATGGGAAGACAAGAAAGATGAGAACTAAGTAGCATTTCTAAGAGGATCCTTTTGAAATATTTCTACTGAAGAACATTATAAATATTTTATTGGAAGAACAGATAGAAATTTCACTTATCCCTTGAAGAGCTATTGTGCCAAATTTAGAGATTAAATTCTACTATTAAAGTATCAGATGAAGAGATTTTAGCCCTGCTTTTCTTGGAAATCAAAATGCAATTTTAAATTGTGGCACCCCTCCTGATTCCTCTATGATAGAAGCATTTTGGAGCTGGACTCAAATGCTTTATTCCACTCATCAAACTGACACTGAAAAGAAGAGATTTAGTCTTGGAATGAAATAGTAATTTTCCCAGACAAAAAGATTGCTGGGAAGATTCCATTTTATTACAGATACAGAAGGGGGCAGCTGTTGTCTTTGATTATATTTACAAACTATGAATCAGTTTTAACATACATAGATAGCAAACCAGAATAAATTAATGCTCACCGTGTGGGGACATATGCAGATGATAAGGATGATCACAGCTCCACATTTCAATTATAATTTCAGTATGTTGCTGCTACAAATGTCTTCCAGGCTTAAGGACACAATTTCAGGCTATCATTGAAAACTTTATTTTGAAAGCGAGAAAGGAATCCAAGATGAAAATAAGAGGGCTTGTACACAAATATATTGAAAGATGAATCAAGTGCTCCATATCTGAATTCACACTATTTACCAAAATGACACTTGGGCTTTCTCCTGACAGTGAAATCCTCATGCAGTTAAATTTTTAATATGTGCAGCACAAGGGAACATTTTATCTCTTATGGTGACAAATAACTACTGCAGTACTTGGGTCACAGCACCCAGAGCGTCCCAATGCAACCTGTGCTGTGTATTAGTCAAGTGATCATTTTTGCAGATGCAGAAATGAGGACATTAAACTGAGCTATACCTTTGGTTTAAGGCCATAGAGAATAACTATCTTTAAAGTTACTGCAAATAAAGAAAAAACTACTTCTCTCCAAGTTCAGTGATGCATGCAGATTGTCACAATATTCTAAAGATTACTTGTTGGATTGTGTTCATCCAGTTATTTGAAATAGTACTGTAACTTTTAACCTCTCCCATGACAAAAAGCATAAACAGCAAACTAATGTTATTTCCAAATTTATCTGTGATTTTGGATTAAGGCTTAATATAATAGAAGAGGGAGTTAGGAAGTGCTTTGTGCTGTACAGAAACTGAAGAGCTTGAATTTGCATGAATGAGAAAAGACAAAGTTAAACATATAAAGTCTTTGACTTTCTGAACACATTCTGCAGGGTATAGACTTACATAATAAGAGAAATTTATACCTGACTACTTTTCTTTTCACTGTCTAGTTGAATATTGATACTCTAGAGACCATCACAGGAAACCCTACATAAGTCTACGAATTTTATTACAAATTTGCAATACTGTGGTAAAGCCAAATACTGTGAAGGCAAAAGCAGTGATCTCTGAACAGAATGGTTAGATACCACATAAAAAATAATTACCTATGAATTAGTAAATTGATCCACCTGGCTGCAAACTAATTTGCAAGAAATGTAAAAATCTAGTCTTGTCTGTCCATGTGAAAAAGCAATGTTTTTTGAGAGTATATCTAGAGTGGAAAGACTGACATTGTGTGAATCTGTTTGAATAACTCTACTCCCATTTGTAGTAAACTGTGTAGAAATACTGTATAGACATATACACACACATATATGTAGCATGTACTTCCACTATACATGTAATGCTTTCATTTGCCTTATATCATCAGTTACTACTAAATATGAAATTAAGACTGGTGTACTGTCATCACACTCAGGATTACTTTTACAGTGGTAAAAATATAATAGATAGACAGTATTAAAGACACGTTTTGTTAAAAGAGTGGATCTCAAAACTATGTGGCAGAGTAGTCTTTACTATATTGGCAAGTATCTATTGGAATGTCCTGGGGATGCAACAGCAGAATGGATAAAGGAGAGTCAGATGCAAGTTTTCCTTCAGATTGTCCCAAATAAGTATGTCAGTAATTCATTCAATAACTCATGTATGCATTGCACATTTAAATGAAGAAATCACTAACACACTCTCCTCCTTTGGCTAAGACAGCCTTCTCCCCATTGTGCCTTACCTTCACACCCTCAGCATTTTGTCTTTCTCTGCCCAGTGTGTTGTTAGAAGTGTATGGTCATCCTCTTCTCCCTTCTTAACCTTCTGTTAAGACATCTTTCCTTTTCAACCCCCAGACCACAGTCGCAGCATGTGACCAGGGTAAGCGCAACACACTGCAGCCCCAGCTGAACTATAATGCTCCTTCACACAGGTGAGGCCAGGCAGCCCTTTGTCTCCCTCCCTGGTTGTGACAGGTATACTCAGAAATCCTGCCAGACACATGCATTGCACAGAACACCCAAGGGTTCCCCAGGTTTGAGTTATTTTGGATCAATTTATTATCCTTGTCAGACCCTGAAACTCATCATCATTGGTCTTGACTTCTCTGGGGAATGTGGCCGGAGGCTGTCATTCAAAGAACAATTTCCTCCTTCCTCTCCAAGAGGATTTATTTTGGCAGCTATCTATAAGAAATCTATACTGGAGAGTATAACCTGATCATTTCAGAGGAAGATTTCATTCTATCAATGACTTCAGTTTCAATCTACCAAGGTGTCACTTTTATACACATTTTCTCTGCAGGGTATGCCAACTTTTTGAGTTTAGATTTCTGCTGCAGTCTCCTTTTTGGAGAAAATGTGGAATAATGAAAGGTGCTCCTACCAATAGCGTATGAAGACTATGTACACATAATTGTTTCTAAGACAACTAATTTCTCTTTGCTACTGTATAGTTTAATTAAGGAGAAACAGTCTCATAGCAAAAAAAAAATTATCATAAATTTATATTAAAGCAGAGTCTGTCTGGCTTTCACATGTGGTTAAAATCAGAATAATTAATAACAATACTCCATGATAGCTCATTAACTAGAAGCAAATGTAAGCTCAATACCAACATTAAGCGCCACAGGCCAGCAAAGGTGATATTCATGTGAAAAATCATGGACATCAGGGCATGCAGCTCAAATACTGTTGGTGGCAAGAGTGAAGCTTGGAGCATCTGGTTCTTTGTCACTACTGTGTAGCAGCAAGATTTGTCAGACATTGCTGAGTGTGAAGTTGTTCATAGGGCAATTAAACCACAGCCCTCAGGGACAAAAGTGATAGCACTGGAAAAACAATATTTTTTTTTTTTCTGATGTACTCCTTGTTATGAGAACAATTGTGACATAGCACCATACACACACTGAACACTTAAACCAGCATAGCAAAATACTAGATAAACCAATTAGGAAGCTTAGAAAATAAGGAAAGTGTCAAACCACATGATATCCTGCTCTCCCCAGTCAGGAGAATACCTAACAAAATCTTCACTTTAAATATTTAAATAGTCTTTTTTAAGCCAAAAGACTATAAAATCACATATTTAATCTCAGATTTATGTTTAAATATCTGCTGAAGTACGGTATCCTGTGCCCTGTGTTGATTGATTAAAAATTATTTAGGTACATGGTTCAAAGCACTTCAACTATTCCATCAGTAATCAAAATGTACCCATTTGTATTTAATAATTTCTACTCTTATTCTTCTGTATTACTGTATTCACTATTAATAACCATAATTTATCTTCTGATACAACCAAGCCATTAGGAAATATATCTATAGATTCATTCTTTAACTAAAATTAGGACATTACTCTCATCCATTTCAGCTAATCAAAAGATGATCCTAACCTCTCTGCTTAACGAAGTATATTGCAGAAACATGACCACTGGTGCAAAGCCAGGGAAAACACAGACAAATGATAGTATCTTTTAGACACATTACATGAATTTCATTCCAGCAGTGCCAGAGCCAATGAATTTAAGAAGAAATATCCATTGAATCCAAAATCTTTTTTTAATTCAAGACTATATAATCAAAACAACATCTTTCCCCCTCAAAATCCTGAAACTTATGGATATTCCAGTTCTTCACACTACCCAAATTTAAAGTTACTCTTGCAGATTGTCATCTCTAATGCTCCTGGAGTACCACAAAATTTCTAACACTGTCTTCCATGTTCTCTGGTATGGCAGTGTCTAAGGAAGTTTTTTGTGATTTTGAATGTCAGTTTTAGTAAGTCTGGTTACCTCCCTGTGCAAGCATTTTTGATTTAACATTACCAGAGTGCCCTTGTCTTCCCCGCCAGATACATTTCTTAGCACTGATTTTTATCCTAACTGAGCAGACTGAGAAATAAGGCACTCCCAAGCCTGTGACAAAGGATTTCTAAACGTGATTCTGTGTTCTTCTGTGTTAGCTGTGATTTGAAATGACATCTCCCTTTTGTTCCATCATGGCAAACCTTCTCTCTTGCGCAAGTCTTAGCTTGGCCCTTTTGCAATGCATAAATACAGCAATTTTTACACTTACTCATTTAAACTGAAAATAATCAATACTTAAAATAATTAGCATCTCTACTAAAATATCCAGTACTGACCATACATTTTACAGGAAAACCTACTGAGTCTTTAGGGGGGTTCCTCAACTTTCTTCTGTAGTCTTCGTCCAATCTTTCACTACATCATTTTTTTTTTACTGGTAATTATTACATAGAATGGAAATAGTTTAGACCTGAGAGAGGCTGATTTAACATAATTTTGGAAAATATTGATAGTATAAGAAGTTTTTGTGCTATCTGATTGGGAGAGTAAAGGAAAACTTCAAAGAGCTCAAACTTTCTTAGGGTTTACATGCTTTAAAATAATGGGATCTCTGTATTGCCAAGGAGGAGAAGGGAGTGGGGTAGGAGTGGAATGGGGAAACCAGTAGGCCTTCAAATTAATATTACATTGGCAGCAGGTTTTTACAGGCTACTTTCAGGGCTGTGTTCTGACTCCATCCCTTAATGAACAGTTTGATTTAGAACACTTAACAATTTTAAGTTCTAAGTGTTCTACCAGAGTCATAAATAATGCAGTTTATAATATTCCTATTGAGCATATAAAACTGCATTTGTCTTCCATTAACAACACACTTTTTTTAAGTAGCTTGACCTCTTCAGATACATGAGAACATGCAATTAGTGCAATTTGTCACAGGTCCTTTACATTTTAATAAGATGTAATTAATTGTCTGTTTAGTCTAATTAACTTTGAAACCTTGACAGTTCTTGCACTCTGGTATAAAGCACAGCTCTTTATTTGAATTGCTAATATTGGACAGAGTACCTCCCTACAACAATAAATTTTATTCTGTATACCTTTGCAGACTAAAAGACACTAGGCTAACCCACCAATATTTGCATTAACTTTTCCAAAGCTTTTTTTACCAATCTGTGCCAATATATGGGAGCCAATGACATACAGGAGTCAACATGTTTGTGAAACTGCTGGAGTTACCATATAGTACTATCAGAATTCTATTAATGATCCCACAACTGAATAACTGTTTCAATCATACTACTCATGTTTCATACATGATTTAACAAATGAATTACAGACTCAGGCCAACAGAGATTTAAATCCTTTTCATTCTTTGAAGTTAACCTGCAGCTCATGAAGAATGTAGTGAGGCATTAAACAGATGACCCTGGAAACATGACATTTTCCTGATCAGAGAAGGGTATCAGCTGCATGGAAGTAACACTGAACAGTTTACTGTTCAGAGGTCTTGAACTCTGATTTTAGGCATTTTTTTTTTTTCACATGAACGAGATTATGGCAATTTATTTTGATTATAATGCAAACCATTACTTTGAATATGACAGATTTATTTTATATTTTCTCCATGATGATTTGAAGTACTTAGAGGTTTGAATTTCCAGATCAGTGACACTTAATTCAACTGAATAGTAAATAAAGGGCAGATTAGGACATCCTGTCCTCTCCTGAATAAAATCATTCTATGTAAAAAATACAGCAAAAGTTAATGATCTTCAGAACCACAGAAACAGGATAATGTGAGAATCTGTACAGAAAAAAGCATACGGAAAACAGAAACCATTCAATGAAGTGTGGATTTATGGTCAAAACCAGCATATATAATACATTCAATGGAAGTTTTTGCAAGTTGATTCCTCCTTCCTCCTTCTCCCCCCCCCCCCAAACAGGAATAATTTCAGTCTTGGGTTCTGTGCATGGCCCTTACAGAATGCTAAGCAAGGGGATGTATAAATCTTGCCTGCTATAACATATAGACACTGACAGGGACAGAATAAGCACCAAAGCAAATATGAGGTAGAAATGATTTTTTATTACTTTAGGTATTTCTAGATGTCAGATAAAAATGAGAGCATTGCTAAAAATTTTACAGAATGACAGCTGTACCTTATGGATAGCATTCTATAGTTTGATGTATGAGGCAGAAAATGTGAAAAATATTGTGAAGCACTACCTTGACATGATGATGGATGCTACAGGAAGAGTGCTAGCTCCAGAGGAATGTAATAGACTACTGTTAAATAAAAGAAGGAGACTTCAGGTCCAGCCAAAAAAATAAAAGAAACATCAAATACTGCCTTTAGAAGAACAAAAGTTGCAAAACTTTGTCTCTTTTTTATACTGCTGCCCAAGTTCTTATGCTCTTTTTTGAACAGGATTACCCCTCAGAGTTTCCACAGGTACAGAAGATTTTGCAAACATTTATACTACACCTTTGACAAAATACCAGAGGATGCAGCACCTCCAGCATTACAGAATTTACAGTATGGGCTATTACAAGAGATTATGCATTTTTTAAAAGTACTTAAATTGAGCACGTAGTCTCAATAGGCAGCAGTTATGTGGCTAAAGCAATTTAAACTAACTGCTATGTTTTCATTTATTAAAGTCTGCTCCAAGCCTGACTAAACATGGTTTAGTCAGGGGAAATTTAGGTTAGATATAAGGAGGAAGTTCTTTACTGTGAGGCTGGTAAGATACTGGACCACGTTGCCCAAAGAAGTGGTAAGCACTCCACCCGTGGCAGTGTTAAAGGCCAGGTTGGGCAGATCCTCGGGGGACATGGCCTAGTGTGAGGCATCCCTGCCTGTAGCAGGAGGTTGGAACTAGATGATCTTAAGGTCCTTTCCAACCCAGACCATTCTATGATTTTATAAGTCAAAAATGACTTAACATCCAAATCTACTTAACATCCATTTAAATGTCCACTTAAGATCACAGATACATACCAAAGATGCATCTGTATGTTTCATGTTATATAGAGTATTAACCTGTTCTCTCACATTAAAGCAAGTGCTACATGTTAAACCTCAGCAGAGCAAGAATGACAGGGTCTGCCCTGCAAGGTGAGTTCACATGCGAACCCCATTCCCTATTTAACATCAGGCTTGGATGAAACCTGCATAAGCAGCATTCACTTACATACCTGGCTGACTTCAGGAGACCAGGCCTGCAAGGAGAAAGGGCTGATGAATGGTATGGCAGGTCCCTGATGCAGCAGGTCTGGTCAGGGCTGCAAAGCCTGCCTCATGCTGTACACTCACCCTCTACACTCTACCACTCCTAATTATAGAGCCACATCCTCATCATGCAGGGCAAATTTGATACAAGTGGTGATAATAACAGTATTAGTTAATAGCATTAGCAGGCAATGTACGTGAAGAAATTAAATGCATGAAAATAATGGACAGGTCAAGATACTACTATGCACAAGACTCCACCTACTGAATACTTAAACCAAACAAACCTTAGCCAAAATGTTGCAACTGGCATTGAGCACACCAATTTAATGAATAAAGACTAACTAAAAGAGTCTTAGAAAGTACCAATAGGAATAAGGCCTCCAAAACCTGACCCAAGCAGGAAGGCTGAAATCTGTTTACTAACCTTGGAGAAAAGTTGTAATGCTAAGTCACATGACAACAGATTCCCAAATACATAAGATTTGTGCTAAACTGACAGTAATAAATCTCTACTGGGGAAGAAAGATATTATTACATATTTGGGAGGTGAGAAAAAAAATCCTTAGTTTAGACTTTAGAAAACCTGATTTTTAACCCCAGCATTTCAAATACACCGGTCAGGGATGCTTTTAGTACATTTGTTTCAGACCAAGTAAGCAAATAAGTTCATCTTTTGAGGTCCATTCTAGGCTCAACTTTTCAAATAATTCTAATAATAGAAAGAAAAAGTCATTCCTAACATGCAGCAACATTTGAATGGAAGCAAACTTGTATCAATAGTGACTTACAGATATTCTTTAGTTTCATAACATGTATCTGAAATGAAATAATTTTTGTCTGCTAATGAAGAAAAATCACTGCAAGAGTTCTTACATTAACATATTCTAAATTAATGTGTGCCAGAGGAGAAAATCCACTGAAGAAGTTTAGCATTGTTGACAGTAGTTGACATGCAGGTATGATTGATGTCTGCCTTCCCTGCAAGGATAAATGGGATGCTGGCAAATGCCACATATACATAATGCGGTGAATTTTAAGCCAAATTGGTTTTCAGACATCATGCTTGACATTTTCCCCTCATACTTCAAATTATTCTTTGGTACAAATTGCATGTTTATATAATGCGCTTTGCTGTACAGTCTGGTTTGATCACATCTCCTTTAGGCTTTCTCCAGGCAGCTGCAGTTATAAATAGGCCAGAAGCACTGCTTGTAGTAAAGATGAACTAGAGATTACCCCTGTCAAAAAAAAAAATAAAGCAAAGCCAAGGAAGAGCTGAGGCTTTTGTGTTGAGCCATGACCAAGAACACTGAATTATTACATTGAATTCCACTTACTCTGAACTGCCACCCAGTCTACTGTAGCTTGCTTCTATTAAGAGGTGGTAAAATTAAAAAGGGGAACTTTGGCCTTTCTGATATGTGTTATGAAGTTAAAATAACAAAACCGCAGAGAGGCATTTCAAAGGGCTCATTGGCATATGGGTGGTCCTGGTGTAGCAGTTGAATAAGGTTTCAGGGAAAATACAGCCTTGTGATCTCAGGAACACATATCCAATCTCTGGACATGAAAGATGCTAGTGGAGGTTTTACCCAGTGTCTTCTGTGACACTGCCACACTGCTGACTCTGGTTTGTCATGCTCCATGCCTGCCACTGAATAAGATAACCTGATCTACTCTCGAGGGCTTCCTTCTGTTGCTGTTTCTGTTTCATCAAAATAGGGGGTGAAGCGGACTTTATAAGCTTACAGGTTATATATTTATTCTTGGAAGACATACACAAAACCTCAGGCAACAAATGCATGACTGGTATTTGCTATTACAGCTCAAGACTCCAACTGCAATTCTCAAGTGTCTGTGTTACAAGGACTTGGTGTGCTAAGGTCTAGTTATGGAGTAGAAAACTAGTAACTGCAGCAGTAGCTGGTGATCAGCAGACAGTTGTTTGCTTTAACACTTTTAAGGACAGCACATTGATTTGCATTCTGCCAATTTCACACGTAACTAATATAGATAAAATCCTTAGTAAAGAAGGTGGAACCCTGATACTGATCCCCAGGATCATATTGACAAGTGCAAGTTCAAATGTAAATATAAACAGCCCGAGTTTCACCTCAAGTTAAACCCCCAGGCATGCTGAGAAAATGCGAACTGTGAAGATTTGCCTACAGGCAAAACAGTTTGCTGAAACTATAGCACTCCAGTTAGAGACAAGGATGTGTGAATAGCTGTAAACCACTTAGTTTAATGGGCCCTGGCCCTTCTTTTCTCCGTCAAAAAACCCACCACCCATCCACCTCCAAATCCCAAAAGGCAGCTATCTAGCTGTGTTAGGTTTGCATTTGCAATTCCTGCAGCCTTGAAGAATAAAACACCAAATCCAATCTCGAAATGCATCCAGCTTCTTTCAAAATTTGGAGCAGAAAAATCAGTGCTGCATAAGTTATCCATTTTAAGATCAAGATAACCTGCATCAACTTGTTTTATATTAATCCAGACTAATATTATATTATAGGTGAATGCTTCATACAAAATTCTGATCCCATGATCTACTCTATTTAATTAAATCAAATGGCAATCTTTTCTCCCTCACCATTTTTTGAAATCATATTCACTGCACTCATCATGATGCAAACTGTCTACATCCTAGAGTTATGCTTTTGACATACATACGGTTAACTCTCTTGTAAGAATACAAAAGGAGAGATAATGAATGAAGTTGCTAATTCCCAACTCTGGCAACTGTTCAAATGTATGCAAGTTGACCGATGCATTGAACTCCCATTCATTTTAGGTCAATTCTGGTTGTGAATTGCTGATAGGACTGCTCCCTATGCTAGGCTGCATAATAACTATTCAATGTAAGAGAAAAAATGCCAAGGAGCACTCTGGGGATTGAAGTTGCATCATATCAGATTGTGTGAAACCAGTTGAAACAAACCTGCCTTAAGCTACTGTACCCAACCATTAAATTTACATCTATGTCAACACTGAATGCTATTAACTTTCGTATCTATGTTAGCAAAGAAACATCCTGATGGGAAGAAGACACGTAGTTTAGCTATTATTGCCATCTTATTTCTCAAAACTGGATGAAAACTTTAAAGGTTGATCTCACTGGATAGTTTCCAGCTCCTGATACCATATTAAGCTTTCTAAAAGTACAGCAATGGAGCCTTGCTCAATATCTCAACCCAATGCACAATTAATACATACTAGAAATCACAGAGTAGCCTGCATTTACATTATGCACAATAAATGCTGTAAAATAATAATAATAATAAGAAGAAGTATATTTGCATCAGTTAAGCAGTAATTTGCCTCCTTGATTGCCATTGATTTGCCTGCATTTCACAAAATCCTTTAAATTTAGGTAGCAGGTTTTGATGTTGCCACTCAATGACCCCTCAATAACTGCATCCTCAGCCTGGGACAGAAGTACGTCTCTCCTTTTGAGAAAGTACTTTGACGGCACACAACCACGTCAGATTTCAGTCTGAGTGAGTGTATCTCATAAATTCAAGGAAATCTGTGTAACCCTCTGTTCATCATTAGCTTATAATGAATCACATTTTAATCTAGGACTCTTGCTGTCACAGCAGGAGTTAGCTAACAAAAAGTACTAATCAAACCATCTATCAGAGGGCCTAAAAAACACATCAGACAAAAGCACAAAATACAGGAAGCTCTTTAACTCTCTTGCTTTCTCTGCCACCAGACTTCTGACAGATTCACATTCAGACTTTGGAGAAGAAAAAGAAAATGCTCATCCTTTCCAAAACATTCAAATTCAAACCACCAATAACATGAGAAAGGTCAAGAAGAGAACTGCTGCTAACTGGTATCATAGACTATACAGCAATCATTCCTGCAATTATAAAAAATTAAACCAGGTCAAACCGACATTGTTTAATAACCAAGTTCAAAATTGCTTCTCGACACTGACTCATACCTCAGTGTCTGAGAACAGTAGTACGCATGCTTCAGTTTATACTTATCAATAAAATGATTTAGAAAACGCACTCACATTTAAGACTTTGGATTTTGATTCTACAGCTTCTAAAAATATGCAAAATAATAATTTTCTCTTACAGGAGCTATCACTGGGTTATATGACAATTTATTAGTTCATACATGAGTGAAATGCGTGATCACCTCCCCCCAAAAAAAGCATAGCCATTACAGAAATAAAAAGTACTATTAAAAATGTTTACCTGCATTTCTCATGGGAGTTTTAATGGATCAGAGATAGGTAGTTTTGGACTTGCTTTGAATTGCACACACTGATTTTTTAATATATGGAAATATTAATATTTGCTCTCTGTGGAAAAGCTTGGCTGATCAGCAATCCAATAGTCATTTCCTTGCTCTGGAACAAAACCTAAGGCATTTACTTAGTTTTTATTTGTTCTTTATTTAGGCAGACTTACTGACTTCAGTGGGAGTTTAGCAGTTCAAGAACTGGAAATAAAAATTGAATTAAGACATTAACATCTGTTCACCTGGAAAGAGTATCTGGGTTTTTCTTGGCTTACTTTATATACCTGCTGCTGAATAAAGCAGGCAATAGAATAGTTCTTCACAAAATATTGCAAAATGGATAATTTTATATAATCCTCTGGAGAGATTAAGGGTAGGGGAGATACCTGATTTTTTTCTGGACTATACATTGAAATTCCATCATCAGACAGCAACATCTAGCAGAACTTCAGCTGTGTCAAAAAAAGACTACACAAACACTTCTGGCATACTCAAAAACCATTTTGGTATACTGTAGAGACACTCTGGCAAATAGAAACTATACCATGAACCTTGTTATATATTGCTGAGTTCCCTACTAAAACAGTGTCTTGAAAATAACTTACAAGCATCCATTGTTTTGTGTGAACTGAGTGCATTGCTTATGCTCTCATTCCTCCTGTCTTCCTGTAATACTAAGAATTATTTGTTTTGGCACTTCATGTCTTGTGCTACAGGTTTCATTTTTCTCTTCAGTTCTCAGGAGAATGCTTTGGACTTGTATTTTGCAGGGACATATGGTACAGAAGTTCCGTGGATCTTTCTAGACTAAATGCCTATTTATAGCAGTTGTCTTTTACATTAAATGAGTAGACTAAATGGCTTCTTGTCCTTGTTAATCTGTGTTCCTTCACCAAAACTTTTAGCTGTAATTGCTCCACCTGTTGGTTTCTACTCTGAATGTTCCAATTTCTTCTCACTGCAACTCCTGTTGTTTCAGGAAAACAGCGACAACAGCAGTGCATATAATGTAGTGTGGATGTCCTTTATGATGCAATTCTCCAAAAACGATTGAAACAAAACCATAAATTGAAACCTCTCCCAGTATTTCACTCTACACCAGAAGGTATCGCACTGTCAGCTGAGATCTCCAAGTGGTACTCTTGTACTTTTGACTGACAGAAGCACTGACCGCCCACACAAGCTGAGTATACACAGCAAGTTGGCAGAAGGTTTCCAAATCTATGTGAGCTAACTTCTGGATTTCAAAACACAAATTCAGCACAAACCAGGGATCCTGTACCTTGGACTCTTGTAGGTAAGCCTACAGGTCTATTTCTGTATCTGCTTTTGTTTCTTGAATTGACCAGTTATCTCCATTATTTTGAAAGCATCAAGCATCTATGCAACAGAGCAATAGTTGCCTTTGCAACACAGAAATTGTGTTCCTTTTCTTCTCACTCCCATTATTGCTTTCTTGTTCATGCATGTATCTTCTGCCATGCAAAACAACTCCACCATAATATAAAGCTTACTGGGCAATTTCAGTCAGCTTCTTTGTAACATACTTATGTTTTATATCATGCTCCATCCACTGATTCTGTCCAGCAAGCCACAGATGACCAATTATTCATTTTCTCAACTGTTAATTCTAGATCAGGCATTAAGTCTCTTTGAGAGATCACCAAGCCCTTGAAATTTCAGAGTTTGACAGTCTGAGCTTCCCATGTCAAATGGTTGCAAGCACACTTCTGTGTCTCCATGGATTTTACAGCACCACTGCTGTGCATTCTTAATCTTAAATTGCTTTCTGCCTGAGGCTGGAATGCAAACCTATCTTCCAAACAGATGCAGAACCTAGTAGTTATCTAACTCACATTAAATGCCATTGAAGTTATATTATGTTTGTATCTCTCTGGAAATTAGCTGATAAATGAGAAAAAACTGAAATAGCACATTTGGTCTATTTGGTTTAGCCAGGAATTTGGCCAATAAACAGAGATAAAAACCAGAATATCCCAACTGCTAATTGCTCAGGCTGCTAACGGAATCCAGTCCTTTATGATAATAATAACCCAACACACTCCCAGGACTACAAACTGTCCAAACAAAAAAGATAATCTGTCATGGATCAAGGAGAATATTTTATGCATTTCAGAGCTGTAAGGATGGAATATAATTGAAGTAAGACTCTAATGAATTCAAATTTGACTAAATGGGAGGGCATTTGTGGATGTAGGGAAGGAACTAGAGAACAACTGTGAAAACGTTTGATGAGCAGAATTTCCTGTAAATATGCCTAGCTATTTCTTCAAACTCTACATTAACTGTTTGCCAGTGTAAGCAAGCACTTTGCCAGGGAGATTCAAGATTGAACCAAAAGGTATGGCAGCAGCTGGAACAGACAACACAGAAGCTGTTACTTACTGTTATTCTTTACTCCATATGTTTGAGAACCGGTACATTTGCTGTAGTTCATATTCTTTTACCAGTAGCAAGAATCATTTTAAGAAGAGATCATAAATTGCATTTCTATTACCTATTTCAACAGACAGAACTGAATTTCTCCTGATTGACCTGTGTCGCTCGACATAGGTAAACAGTATCTGCTACATATAATTGTAGAAAAATAAGTCTGAAAGGGAACTCAAAAGGCCCTGTCATCCATCTCTATGTACCTCTGATTGAATTAATCCTAATACAGTGCAGTACAGCAGGGTATTCTTGCTCCCTTCCTCTGAACTTTAAGAATATAAGCTAGATAAATCAAACAAAGTATTAATTTATACTCAAAATGGACATCTGTGCTCCAGCACTGAAAACATAGCAAGTGACAATGTTCTGTCCACAAAGCCAGAAGGGCTGTCTTCGCACAGCAATATAGCATTGCATGTCCTGTCTCTAACCTACGACAAACCTGAATTAAGAAAAACAACCACCCCCCCACAAAATCACAGGACCACAACTGTTGCCCGTGCCAAGTTAATGCATTTGCCTGCTTCTGCCTAGATCTATAAGACAGCTTTTGTCCTTGTTGAGCTGCATCCCTTATTCATCATTTGAGTCTGTCAAGTTCAGTCTAATTCCATCCTCAATAGAGATGGAAGAACAGAGAGTAGTTTCCACATGATCCATTTATTTACTTGGTAGAGAGGAGTTGAATTTAGCCTTTAATTTCAAATTTCAAGTCAAGCTTTCCTCTCTTCAAAATACCTTTTAACAAACCTCAATATCATGAGCTTACCGTGTGCCATTTTGGCTGCATGATAAAATAATGTCATATGATATAATAATGTCATATGATATAATAATGTCATATGGTATACATGTAGCAGACCATGAAGCAGGGATAGGAAGCTGCTACTTGGAGCACTGCACACAGGTATGGTGCCCTTACTTTAAAATTACTATTTGTCATGGGAAAAATTTGAAACTCACACGACAGCAACAGAAGTCCATGACAATCCCAGGCCTAGTTTCTCACACAAACCCCAGTGGAAATATTCACTACTAGTCTTGTTTCACTTCAGCTTTTTACTTTGAAAGTTTTAAAATCCAATTGCAATAACCCACTGTGTCACTTGTGTACCTGGAGGGCCAGCCCCTCATCTTTCTTGTGATGTGTTCTTCCATTTCTGTATAAAACCTTGCTAAAGTCTGAAGTGAGAATCCATGTGATGACTGGATTCTAAGGATTTATTAGCACTTCCTTTTTACAAATCACTGGCCTTTTGGCAATATATATAAAAATAGAAAAAGTACAAAGCTGAATTGAAATAGTGAGCTTAACTCAGAGTATAGGATGACAGTAACTGCTATTTTATATGGTATAAGCTCCCAGTGTATCACTCTCGTGGAGTATACCTTGGGATGTAGGTGCATCCAAGAGAATTTACTATATATTTTAATGACCCTAGGAAATCTGAAGCTCTCAACACTTCATCAAGGTGTTGCAGAATTAGATTTCAACAAGTATTCTAACAAGTATTCAAATATTTATGCAGTCTTTTACTTCAATCTTTCAAACTAGTTAGCAAATTAAGATCATATGTAAGAATTTAAGTACTATTATTATTGTTAAAAATATAATGCATTTTATTGGTTTGATTTTTGCCACAAAAGCAATTATGATACATTACCATTCCTGGCACTGTTACAGGAGCTACAAATGGAATATGTCAGAGTTATTTGACTTCTGCATTAGGCAAAGACACATTTTCAGTGCCAAGTGATTTTTGACATTTAATTTGAAACCCATGATACCTTAAACTTAACTATTTAGAAGTAATAACGATAAAGCACCAGAACATTCCGTTTCTAGGAAGGGATTTTTCTGGTTGTTTTAAGTAAATGAAAATACATCTTATGGTCAGTACCTCATGATTTGAAACTGTCTCTTTTTCAGCAAAGTATTCAGTCCGTTCAAGTACTGACTTTGGGTTGAATCCTCCACGCATTCTGTTTTGGATTGGGGTTTGGTTTTGTTTAAAGGAGAACTAGCTAGAATATTAAGAGATTTAGATACATGTTCCAGTTACTTTAGGGGACTGGATGGGGCGGGGGGAGAGCGAGTGGTGGTGTGCGAGAATTAGCAGTGGAAAAAGCCTTTCAAACAAAACTTTTCACAAAGTATTTTTCAAGCTAAAGTAATTTGTGACCTTGTGTAGAGTGTGATTTGCTTCAGAGAAAGCTCCAATCATGTTCAAGTTGTATTTCTTGCCTTAATCTACCATTATACTGGGGGTGCATAGTCTGAAATTTTTGCTGCTTTCTTCAAAAATTATATTAAATAACTGAAGTTATTTAATTTCTTTAAGTTCAGATTTCCCTTTTGGTTTTTTTTTTATGCTGGTCTGAACCCAACAGTACTTGTGGTACTTTAAATAAACAATTGGCAAAGAATCAACAAAAGTTGAAGCAAGACCACAGACTAATTCAGACAGAATTATTTAAAGGCAACAGTAATATGTGTACAGAGATGTGACATTATGTATGCACACCACTGTAGCAGCTCTCAAAGAATTAATTTTACATAAGTGTTGAAGCTTTTTTAATGACAGATTAAGCAACAATTTAGCATCTCACAAGAAAAGTGTCATCATATGAGCTACATTAGTACTGAGATCAGTTGCATGCACAAGAAAGTTCCTTTGTCTAAGAGAGGTCAAATGAAGAAGTTGAGCACTTAGAATAAAAGAGGGATGTAAATTAACTGTGTAACATTTGCATGCAAGGCTCTTCAACAATAAAGGCAATATTTATTGTTTTAAAAGAAAATTTAACATCCATCCTATTTGACTATTTCTTCCATTAGTGTTTACTGAGGCCACAAAACAGATTAGATGAATTTCATGTTTTAGCAGCATAAGCACAATCAATTACAAGATGATATCTGTTTGCTATATCTCACAAACAAGCAGTTCACATTGACATGGTTATTTCAGATGAAATCTGTTCGTCAAGCAGCTTGGAAGTTCACTGAGGCTGTTCAGGAAGGTCAATACAACAACTTGCATAGGCTTGCAAATACAAATTTAGGTTATCCCTTCTGTTAGCAATAATCCATTTCTGACCCAGTCTGTGTTGCTTTCTCAGCCAACAGTTATCGACTTAATTAGTCATTGCTTTTTCAGAGTTTTAGTTTGTTCTCTGGTTTCTCTTTATAAATCAGAGGTGGCATATAGTCTAACTAACCAAACCACTGAAGCATAGGCAAAAGGAAGCAACTATATGTGTTTACGTTAATCTCTTTAGAGACCAGCATTATTTGGATTAAAAGGAGCAGCCATTCAAATAGACTTTTTCTTACCCAGAGACAACTAATAATCTGACTAGAAATCCTAGAGCATTAAAAAGAAAGCCAAAGCAACTCTTCACTAACAAAGAATGTGTTTCAACTGCATAAAATCCTTTCCCATGTGGAAAACAAATAATTTTATCAGTTTAGAGCAAGATTTAAAGTGTGAATAACAAATTAACATACAGTAAATTAGGTCACATTTAAAATATACTTCATTTATCCAGTAAAAATTCTTGCTGCAAAAGAAATTCTAAGCAAGACGAATGAAAGCTGATGGAAAATATGTCAGTTAGAATGAGATATGTCAAAACTGCAGTCAAATAATTTAAAAGCTATCTGCAAAAATGACGTATATGTATGTCCAAGTATTCACAATTTTAAATTGTAGGTATTAAACAAAAGTGCTTTTCTTATTAATGAATAGTTAAGTTTAAAAGTCTGAACTCCAACAGAAAATAAAGCAATATAAACAGCTCCTAAATTGGCACATTACAATTACATTTCTGCTTCAAGCCCTACTAACCAGAGTTAACATAAAGAGAGGGGTGGCTTTTTTAAAAAGCTTCATCCTCCAAGTCCAGGTAATTTACTTATGCTATTAATTTATATTAAAAAGCAGGTATGGTACCCTAATGACTTCCAGCAAGTGTAGCATTTGACCCTCCCATTTCTTCCCATTCACACTTGGGCGCAGGAGTACATTCACTCAGGGCTACCACCTAACCAAAAACATAGTCTGGGTTGAGAATTTGCAGTCCATTTGAACTGGCAGCAAATGTGGAAGAAGTTAAAGTCAGTACTCCTCCATAAAATATGTTGAAGACTTTTCCACAGATATGTGCCTCTTTTAAGCATAAAATCAAAGCATCTAAGCAAAGGATATTAGGTTTCTTGACAAGTCCATATTTTTCACTGGAAGGAGTTTTCAGCCAAACAAATAGCTAACATTGTGTTTGCCTTTGAAAAATCAGTTCTGATGAACATTCATTATTATTATTTGAACCATTTCTGTCCAGCTATCAGAGTAAACACCGGGTCTGGGTTTATTCCATGACCTGCCCACGTGTATACTTCCTAATTACAACTTTCAGGGCCTAATTCAAAATTTGGATCCAAAAATGAAATATAATAAGAAATTAGAAGGTATGAATCAAGCTAAGGTTTCACTGATTGTGATGAGTTTTTTTGTCATAACTCCCAAGTTAACAGAAAGAAAATGAAAAATCATAAGATATCCTCAGTTAGAAAAGACCCACAAGGGATCCTTCTCACAGCACCATAATCCTAAGCAATACCTAAGCACTTTTACTGCTATACACTTCCAAGGCTGAGTAAAATACAAGTTGCATACACAACTTGTGAAAACATTGATTCACACAAACACACCTCATCTTTTTGCATTTAAGAACTCTAAATTCTACATTTGAAGGTTTCTAAGGATTTATGTTGTTTTCTCTAGGGTTCAAATATCTATACTTACATATACCCACATACATGTATTTAGACAGTTAAAAGCAGAGGATAACTATTCAGTAGCTTACTTTCATACTAAACAATTCAGTTTCTAACTATTATCAAAATTATGATCAAGCAGTATTTAACTGCAGCAAAACAAGGTTAGAAGTAAAGAATGGGAACAGGCACAAATTTGAAGTGGGAAAAACTAAGTCTAATACTATGCTTCGCTGGAAATGGAATTTCATGTTATGCACAGAAGAAACTGGCAAAACAGTTGTCTAACTCAATTCAACATTTCATACTACAGTTTCCAAGTTTCTCCTTCATGAAAATGGGATTTTTCCAAATACCAATGGCAATTTCGAAATTAAACACTAAGACAGCAACTGTGACACTTCTTTTCAAGATCAAATTACCCATTTCCATAGCTTTTTAAATTTCCAATTATTTTTAGATGTTTTCTTACATATGAAATACCACATTTCTGTATTAAAATTGATGAAAGGCTGAGGAACATGTTTGCTTCATGCCCAATGCATTTTATAACTGGTTCAGAACTACTCAGGCATAGCAAGACCTTTAACTAGGGTTTGGAGGGAAAAACAGCTAGATGAGCTGAACAAAATGACTTCTTGTTGGGAGCAGGGAGTGAGAGGAGCTGCCTCTATACACATTACAAAGATTATAGAAAGCAAGAATATAGACAAGCGCAATTCCACTGATGAAGTAAGAATAGTTTAGGGGTTACTACTTATTGTAGATATAAATCAAATCAGTGAGAAGTACTGATAGTGCTATAGGAAACCATCAGAATTAGAAATACTGATAGTGACATATGCCAACAAATATTAATATATTGAAGCATTAAAAATACATATATACCAGAGTTCCATTCAAATTAATGGCTATAATAGCCAGAAGCACCTATCCAGCTGGGGCAATATCCTATTGTTGACACAAGAAAACCAGGAAAACATCACACAAGACAAACAAATCATGTAGAACTGCACCTCGAGTAAATACCTACAAAATAAACCTCACGCTATTAAAAACATCAGCATACTCTACAACTCTGGCATTTATTGTTGCATAGATAAAAAAAGAAATAACAACAATAAGACAGAGGAAAACTTAGAAATATTTTCTTCCTTTGGAGTCTATTTAAAAGAACTAAAAATTCCAGATGCACTGAAGGTATAAATTTTAGTGGCTATAAATACATTTCTAGGAAAAGTGTTCCCTTTCTAAAGTCTTCATGCATTTAGAACTGAACCCTTAGGAACTTTACCGTATACTTCTACAAGAGGCTGAAATCCCAATACAGAGCTAACATGAGGCATATATATCAACTACAGCTGACAGATAGTTCAAAATTTTTCAAGTTCACACTCTTCTCATAGTTGTGCAGTGAGAAGACAAGGGGCAAGAGCTACAAGATGCAAAAGGGAAAATTCTCTTTGAACACAAGGGAAAAGAAATCTTCACTGGCGTGGCCCAAACACTGGACCAGGTTATCACGAGGACATGGGGAGATCCCAACCCTTGAATTTTTTGGAGTTTGGACTATAAAAATTTCCTTCCAACTGCAAAATTTCTCCAATTTTGTAATCCAATATGCAAATAGCATGCAACACATTCTAATCAGCTCTGAGAATATAGGGCACTGACATTTCAGAAGTAAGAGAAAAAAGCAAAAATCTCTTTCTCCAGCTGATGTGACTTAATTTGCCCTTGAGAACTTTGCTATGTGGTACAAGAGGCCCACCTTTTGCTTGACTTTATGGAAACTGCTGCAGCAGAACGTCATCTTTCATCTTTCTCCTTTCAGTAACCCGCGTATTTCTTACATGGAACAGCTTCAGACTAGGTTTTGCTGGGGATGGTAGGGACATGTAGCAGTAGGACAGCTCCACAACAGGCTGGGCATGAGGCTACTGCCAAAGCTTGTTTGGTGGGTACATGCATCTGCGATCGCAGTAGTGATGTGGCACCCCTGTACTACTGCAGTATTAACGTAACACAACTTCTGAACATCACATGGCATGGTTCGGATTCCTCTAATTACTTGTCTTCATTACTTGCTACCTCACAGACCTTTAAGTCATCTGAAAATTCCACCACTAAGGATTTTACATCAATGTCTGGATCAATGATAAATATATAAAGTAGCCCTGGCCCCCAGGAAGCCATCACAAAAATGGAATTTCTTATTGATTTCTCCCCATTAGCAACTTAATTTTGATACCTGTCAGTGAGCCAGTTCTAATCCATCTGCTGTGTAGCCTGTTAATGCTACATAATGTGGTGTTTTTAAATTGAAATGTTATGTGGTACTAAATTAAATGCCTCAGGGAAATCAAAGTATCTGATATTGACACAACTGTCTATCAGCCAGATTTCAAAACAAAACAAATGCAGATTTGTCTGAGAAGCTCCATACTGACAAGCCTAATTATATTTTTATTTTCTAATTCTTACTTAACAGCCACAGAGTAGCCATTTCATTATTCTACCCTGGGTTAAGCATCTGGCTAACGGTTTACAGTTCTACTGATTCATTCTTTTTAACCAGCAAGACTATCTTGCACATCCCTTACATTGTCAGCTTTCCAAGGAGCACAGATAAATACCAGGGCATGACTGCACTCCTCAATTCTTCAGAGTCCCACATGACTTATTCTTAACATTCACAACATGCTTTGCTAACATGCTGCCCTTGCGGCGCATGTTCACTGCTACGTAAAAAGTCATGTTTAACAGGGAAGGGGAGGTTACCTGCAACCCACAGGACTAAACAAAAGCAATCATTGGCTATAACTTCTAAAGCCAATTCAAATAAATGGAATAGAGCTGATTCTCCTACTCAGGAACTAATTTCAAAGTGACGGACTGATTTCTCCTTCAGACTTGTCATCTGGGCTGCAGTAACAGCTCAAGTATGGAAAACTTGGAAAACTCTTCCTTGTAATCTCTGAAAGAGTCCTTTCAAACTCCCAGAGTATCCTGCCAAAACCAGTGCCAGACTTGATGTGTGGATCTCCAAGGAGTTCTGGGGTTGTTTTTTTTTTCTCCATTTTGTTCCAAGAGAACTAAGGTGTTCATTCCAACTTCTCCAAAAGAAGAACGTCAAAACTTTAAAGTCCTTTACAAATGAAAATTACTATTCTCCTGACGCTTCTAGAATAATTTCCAGCTTCTTTCTTCCTTAGTTCCCTCTAATGTTTTAAAAACATTAAAGCTCTGCTCCCAACTTGTAAGTTATTTTGAAATTCAAATCCTGTAACTTCTGAAGTAGAATTGTTTCACAGCTGTCAGGAAACACAGAGAGGCAGAGGTCTTTTTCCCAAGTCGCACAATGGCTTAGTATCTTACCAAGAATAAATATTTATTTATAGGTCAGATCATGAAGTATTTATTCTTTCATACAGTTACAGACATGTAAATAGTTATGTCTAATAGAAGGGGTTCTTAACCTGAAGAGGGACTGCATAAAAATGGATTAAGTGCTTCAAAATCTGATCAACACTAAAAATATTCGTATAATGCAGCTTCATAGAGAGCAGTGTGGTATTCATTCTTAAAGCTGCTATTAGGGTAGAAATATCTCAGAACTTTCTTTGCATCCTTTATGTATTTAAGATGCAGAAAAAGAGAAATTCAAGATGACGACAACAGAATTCAGACAAGAATTAAATTTCAGTGTTCACTTTGCCTCAGGTACACTTCAGGAAAACGTGTGACACATGCATGATTTGTTCAAATAGGCATAAACCCCATGCCATCATTTTACATTACAACTTTCATTTAAAAATGTGGAGAAGCAAGACAAACATCTCTTCACCATTCCCTTTTTCTGTACCACCAGATATGGCATTTGTATTTAAAAATTACCGGACTCTCAAAGAACTGCAATGTCCTAATTTAACTATGCTATGGGAGCCATCAGAAAACTGATGTCATCAGCTAGCTCGGTAGCTTTACGCCCAGCCTTATAGTGACAAGAAGTTCAGATCTCCGCTGACTGACTGTGACAGGTCTCTGCACTGCAGCTCCAGACACCTGTTTCTAAGTCCATCATGGCAAGAAACAAGGTCTGAGGTGAGAGCTTTCTCTTAATATAAAAAAAAAAGAATACTCTGTAGTTAGCAGTGAAACTGCTTTATATAGCGGTGGAACCACACTGAGCAGGAGAGAACAGCATACAGTTAGGTGGACACTTCTATTTTACATACAAACAGTCAATTAGCCAAAGGAAGTTTCCAGCAGAGGAAAAGTCAGGTGGCACATGTCCATATAGCATGACACTGTTCAGTGCAGGTTTACAGATTCCTTTTTATCCCATTAGGAAGTTATGCACCAGACTGGGTTCTGAAATCAGCCTTGCTTTACTGCACATCCAATGGTAGCACAAACACTGAGAGACATCTCTTTCAGACGCCTAGGTGTGCTTAGCAGTAAGTTTGAGGACAATGGAAGACTTCAGTCTAAAGCTCAAATGCTTATTTAAGTGAGTCAAACAGTGAGATAATTGAGGTGTTAGAGGGCTGGACTATGAATAATTAAATCATCTTTCTTGTAAGTACAAATATATTTAATATACAAGTTTCAGATTTTGAGAAACTAATTCAGTGTCTATTTTACATGGGCTCAGGCTCACAAATTACTATATACTGCTGAATGAGATTTTCTTTTTTTTTTTTTTAATCTTGCAAAGTATTTCTGAAATCTATTCTGTGCCCAAAAAAAGAAGTGATTACCTTTAAAATTTTCTCTTCTGCTATTGATAAAGATCCAGCACAGAAACTAATGGACCTCTAAGAGTCACCTCTAAACATGGGATACAGAAATCTACACACCCAACATCTCAGTTTTAAGCCAAGTTTGAAGTCCCACTTGCTGGGGAAATAGTGGGTTCTGATTGCAGCTTTACCTAAGAGCTCTGCTGAGCACCTCTCATAGAAGTCAATATCTTATGGCAATTGCCGAGTAACTTATAAAATCAAATATGACAGACACTATAAACTGATTTTCTGTGCTTTCAACGAAACCACTGTTACTTCTGCCATGGGTATAATATCCCCCTGAAGTTCAAACCATACATAAACTTGCCAGACCTTTCTCACCACTCAGATCAAATAAAATGTACAGGAACCAAATAAAGCAAGCAAAGATATTTTTCTTCTGACATTTGAACTGAAACTCCTCACTTTCATTCAATTAAGAAAAACAATATTAAAAATTAAAAAAGAAATCTTACCTCAAGATTGAGGATTTTTTTTATACATATATAATGCTCATTTCTAAAAAATATACACCTGCAGTTGAAATATTAGCTCTTGAATGTTTGAAAGCCAGTCTAAAAATCCACTAGCCTTGAAACTAATACTATGAGACTTTTAAAACAATTTTCCATTATCTCCAGATCATATTTGAAAAGGAAGTTACGTTTCTAGAAAGCCAGATGACTTTTTTTTTTTATCTGATGTGTGCACAAAGCTCAAGAAAAGCCAGTTAGGTGGTTTCTGAAAATTTCTGCTGGGTCCAGCACATCAGAAGCATTCTGAAGCCAGAATTTCAATGTATTAGTCATACATAGCTTCTATGAACATTTTTATTAAGAGTAAAACCCAACTTTACCGTGGGAAACAAAGGTAAGAAAAAACCCAACTCTTCCAATCTGCTTTTACCCCTTTAAATGTTAGGAGCTTGGCACAGAGTTAGAATTGTGTTTGAGGCTAATTAAAACCACTCAGTTTTTCCTGAAGGTAGCATTTAATAGAGTACTCCTCTGTGGTTATCTGTTACCTTCTGAAACAAGCAGCAACTAGAAAAACAGTTCCACTAGGGATAGAAAAAGCCACTAGAAATGAAGCAGTACGTTTTGACTGTGAATTTAGGTCATACTAGTAAGTTCAATCTGCTATCACAACACTTTTTTGGAGTCATGCTACAAATAAATTTAATTTTTCATAGCATGTACAACAGAGACTAAACTTTTTCTACTTTGCAAACAAATCTAATTACCTACATTCTCTGTATACACTGGCTTTCAATCACATCTTAAAACTTGTTATTCTTTCATGAGAGATAGGATAACATTTCAAATACCACCTCTGTATGCACTCTAGTCCGTTTTCTTGATACTTTATCAAGCGCTGGCTCTTGAATATCCTATCACATATCAGTGCATGGCTTTTAACAAGCCCTTCCCAACTAAGTCCAGTACCCTGCTACAACCATGCAGTTCAAAAAGAACAAAATCCAATAGCTCTGCAATTGGTCTAATTTATACACTAGATCATATCCCTCCCATATTCCACAACTGGATCCACATGGTCACTTACATCTGAGTCAGTAGAGCAGCATTATGGAGAAAGTTTTGGTTGTGAAGCCAGAGACAGATGTAATAGAATGGGAATATCATCATTTTCTACCATCTCTTGATGGTTTGTGATTCAGCCCTCAGGTTGCCTTATCCATCTGTAGGTCTGCACAAAGTTTCCCACAGTCTCCAAGGCAGGAAAGGGTGAAGGAACTCACAAGAACACAGAGCAGTTGCTCCTGCAGTCAGATACTACTAAAAAGTAGTATGCTAATTTAACAGGTCATAGGAATAAATCCTTTTACCAACTCATTCCCCACTATATATCCATTTACTTGAAATTTCAAAAAAGATGTATCCTATTTAAGAGCTCTGATACCCAAACAAGTTCTGCAAAAAACCCACTTACCAACACAAATGAAATTCACATCAGCTTCATGATGGAATTTAGGCATTCGCTCAAAACATGTTAAGTTATTGCAGAATTATACACTTCCAAAAGCCAACACTGTTCCAAGATACTCTTCTTAGAAACTGGTTTGAAAGACAAAATGTGAAGTCTTAAAACTTTCCTGTAATGATAAAATGGCCTCACTGCCACTTCCTCCCCTGGCCTTACTTAAACACACACTTTTTTTTTTTTTTTTTTACATGATTTTAGCTAATTAAGATTTTTTACTTTTGTCTAAGTCTCATTTGGAAAGTGAGGCAAATTCTATTATGATTTATGAGCATTTAAAGGATTCTAGCCTTCAGTCAAAAGAACTGATTCAATATATTTGGCTGAAGCCTAAAGTAATCTAATCACTCCGAAGAATTTTATTAAGCTTCCTACACTTTCTTCAGTAACTTAGTTAACTATCATAATTTTAGATGGCATTATTTCTAAACTCCAGCTCTCTTCCAAAAACTCTAGAATTCAGCTTTTCAGGTACTGGAATTTCCTTTCTTCTCCAAAATACAGTTTTTTTGATATGTTATTTTAATCATTGAAAGGAAAATACTACTTTCAGTGTGCGCCTCTGCTTCATTTTTACTACAATTCAAAACCAAACCAAACCGAACAAGCAAACAAAAGAAAAAGCCAAACAAACAAAAATAAAAAAACCCCAACATGTTCAAATTGTACTCAGTCAATACTAAATGCTGAGTAAGAAATTGTTGTGAGACATCTTCTGCCCATGGAGTCATAGAATCTGCTCTTATTCATGCATCTACATGTTTATATTACTTTTAAGGATTTTCTCTGAAGACTCCTCAACTAACTCTGCAGTCTAAACATATAGGATATCAAGTATAATAGATAAGAACAGCAGTACAGGTTTCCTCCGCGTGTCAGGACTACTGTATAGAGATCAAGCATTTATGCATGATGGTCAGAAAGTTTATTTTTAAATTCTAGAAAAAAGACAAGAACTGTTTTGATATGACTGTTTCATTTCTTTCTCTGAAGAAAGCTGATTTCTTCTGATGTCACTGTGCACCAGTTCTACTGATGATTTATAAAAGATGAAGTTCTTTAATACTTCTACAAAGGAGCCACACAAATTCACATTTATTTGGTCAATTCCAGAGATCAGGGAGACAACACACCTTAAAGGCAGATATGACAGTAAAGCCAAGAGGTAGAATTAATGTTCAGGTCCAAAGTGTTGGCAAAACTAGTGCCATTAGATCCAGTCAAAAATATTTAGATCAATTGGTGGATGACCAACAAGCATTTAGAGAATTGAAGATCTAAATGCAATGATAATACAGAATGTTTCTAGGTAAAATGACTTCCTTCTCCACAATCCTCTGTTACCTCTCCTGTTACACCACTTGCCATTCACTCCTCTTAAAAAAAAATGAAAGCAGTTAAGTGGTGTCTAAATTACTGAGTGATGCAGTAGCATTGCTCCTTCTTGTGACAGTAACACAAGACCAGGATACCTCAAGATCTAGGCATACATTCTCCTCTTAAAATCACATTCTGCCTTTTGTAGGAAGAAATCTGGCTACGCAAACTGACTAAGAAGCTGCTGGTCATTCTAGCAGGATAACTGGATGACACAGAAAGCACACAGTGAGACATAAACTTGCCGTATGTTTGATATAAATGTATACACAAGTATCATTTCTGCACCAAGAAATAAATTTTGCTTGGATGTTTGAACATTTACAGGAACCCTGCAGATTGTTTCTTGCTCTGGCTAATCCCAATTTCATGACACATCTTGTGCTGATGCCCTTAGCTAGCTAGCTACTGACTTTATTTACTAATTTCTTTAGTAAGAAAGAAAATAGTAGGCATAAACCCAAGATTTCCTTATGTTTCTCCCAACCCCAACACAAACTTTAATTGTCTGAAACACCTTTTTTTTTTTTTTTTTTCCCCACTACAGAGCAAAAGCAGTATGCTCCTAAGTAATGTTTTTAACTTCACAAGCCGCACTTCTTGCTGGGAAGATCTATTGGCTTTTCATTCACTACATTAGTTTTTCTTCATAGTGATAATTTGAGGTAAGCTTTGGAAATCAGCAAGCTCTAGAAAACTACAGATGCTGAATAGTCTGAGAAATGTCCTGTGTCTCCTGTGATTATTCATATTTATAGGGCTTGACATCCTCTTGGTTCTGTATACCACTTTTTGCCTTGTTGAACAATAGTGTTTATCAGCATTTCTCAGCTGAGTATTTTTTCCACTTTCACTGAGCAGTGGGGGTGGGTGAAGCCAATATAGATCTGATAGCAATTTGCCTGATAAGGAATTGGGTGGTATTGCGTCTTATCTGCCAGTGGAGTCTCCTGTTATACTTGCTATGGATGCGCAGTTCGACTCTGGCCTTTGCTTTCATTACATGCTTTAAAAACATATTTTAAAAGACACGCTGTGGAACTCAGGCATATGTTGTGCAATTGCAGGCTTTTCTACAAAGCCCATGACCTTATGCATGTTGAAATGAATAGGCACTTTCATATTTACTTCAGTTAAGCTTGTATTCAGAAGATGATGCTTAACAATTTCCTATGTTTTTGATCAGTGTTTTCCAGCAGACAACACTCCTTACCTGTGGAATTCTCACAGCGAAATTAGAAGGAAAAATAAAAGGACTTTCAGCAGAGCAAGTCAGGTAACTTTTCAAGATTGTTTATATTTTTGACCATAACATTGTGTCATATTTTTATTATTTCTGTAAAAGCTCATCATCTACACATCGTATAGACACCCCCTGAACCAGTTCTGAGCTTTGTCTACCTATATTGAAGACAGGCAAGCTAAAAAAGACAAAATATTTCCAAAGACCTTGATGAAATCTACCTGTCAGTTTTGTTCAAGCTGGCAAGAGAAGGAAGAAGCTGTGTTTTTTTGTTTTGGTTTTGATTCCCTTTACTCCAGGGTGACATGTGAGTTCCCAATTTATTTTTCCTATACTTTTCAAAGAGTGGAGGGCCCAAGCCACTCTACAGGTCAGTAGGCAAAGAACAACCTTTGTTGGAGTTACACAATTAAAAGGATAATAGTTTTGATTAGCCCTCAACTAGGGCATGAAAGGCAATAAGTTCAGTCAGGCAGCCACAGGATTAGCAGAGATAAAAGCTCATTTATATCCCTACAACAGTTCCCTGTCCCTGAATCAATACACAAATTCTTCTCAAGTAAGAATTGCCATCAAATGGAAGAAATGTTAAACCTGTGAACAGTTAACAACAGTGTGAAGATGGACTTGCACTAACCTTTTGCTACTTCTTCATAGTAAATAGGTTTATGCCATGTATTTGCTACTAAATTTCTCATCCACCTGAAAGTAAACTTAGTATAAATCTGGTGAGGCAAAGGAATGGAGTATTTGAATCACATTTATTATGCTTATAAAAGTAGATCACAAATTCTACCCACCCAATTTTTTACTCTAATGTTTTATCTTCCATCAAATCTGGGCAACATTTGTAGAAACACAGATGCATACATGCATTTTTTTTTTTATTGACTGGCCCAAACTTGAACTTAGCAAACCTTAATTGAAAGTAAACTAAGACATTTTCTGTTAAGGCGAAAGCATTCATTTTGCTGACCCAGTAACTACCAGGAGTAGCCATCTGCCCTCACAGAAACAAAAGAGAAGCCACCCAAAATACATGTGCAATATACATGACCCAATGCAGAATTACGTGTGCAATTGTAAATTAGCTTCACAAAAATTCCATGAGGAACTGAGTACAGAATGCACATATGTATGAACATGAAATGCCTTTTATTGCCTTACATCAAGGAAAATAAAAACACTCCTAGGAAGTGAGGGTTTTGCTACAGAAAAGAGAAAACAGAGCAGTGTTTTATGACTAACAGCTTCCATTTCATTTTGAAACACTTTCACATTTTTGTATAGCAAGTGCAAATAACCCTTTGTAAGAAAGCATACCCAAAAAAACCCTATATGGGTTAGTAAAACAGTATCTCTATATACAGTATTGTAACTATATATATGTAGTTATAATTTTTAAAGATTAAAAGTTACAGAATTTCTAAACCCTAAGTGATGTAACTGCCGCCTTCTCCTCACTAGCTGGGTGTCTGCAGCTACATGTTTCAGTAGCAATGCTAATTCTAAACCTTTTCCTAAAACACTTCAATAAAGGATTTTCCCCAAAGGCAAGGTGCTCTAGAGCTTACACATCTGTACCAAAGAATGGCAAATTTCACAGCTGCTCATGAATTGCCAGTTTTCTGAGGGCAGGATAATTAAATACCAAATTGAAGTGCTCCTGTGACATTACGCTGGACCAAACTCATACTAATGTTGTCAGATAAGACAGCAAGTAGTAACGTTCTGAAAAAGACTGCAGCCTTTGTCCTACCACTGTGCCACTAATTTTTCTCCACAGAACCTCTATGCAAGTGCATATGAACTCAGCTTGAAGCTGCCACTGGTCTTGTGCATGGCAAGATGCTTCAACACCAGCCTGTTTAATGAGAAATTCTGCAAACTGCCCTTAAACATGCCAGGTCCAACACACAAAACACTTGTTTTACTGAAGGTTATTTTTCTCTTCTATGAATAAATATTATATAGTAAGTTAGGTTACAAAAAGCTGTGAAAATTAAGCCACATATGGTTCTTGGAGATACAGTGTTTAAATTGCTGTGTAGATTGGATGTTCTCTGGTGGTATCTAAAGTTTTCTTGCCCTCCAAAATCCTTAAAATAGGATCAAAGTCCTCTAAACTGGTAATGATTTTCAAATGCCCAACAAATTGCTTTTTTGATTAATGACTAATTTGAATACTCAGGGGTAAACTTTTTAAGCACTTTGTATTAAAGAAGAAAAACTGTATTCTCCATACAGTTCTTCTGTAATTACGTAGTTTAGAAGTTTACCCCTCAGAATTCAGGGATATTCAGAATTTGGCTCAGAACCAGTGTGGAAGCCCTAACGACTTTCTATGATTAACATTCCTAGGAAAAGTAGGGGAGTTTGTTTCAGGAAAAAAGCCCGAACACATCAAGTACTGAATTACTAAGGCTTATTTAGTCATGGACTCCAGATAAGTACTTACTGAACAGATTTATTGGTTTTAAAGATATTTATTCATCACTCTGCTCTTTAGCAGAAAAAGATCCAAAAACATTACAGGATTGGTTAACAATGTTTGTACAGGAATGCTCCTGGGGAATCTTCTTGTCTTTTTAGTATACACATTAACATTTATTTAGATTATAGTAACAAAGAGTATCGGTCCAGTAAAACTGCCAGTGTCAAACATGTTTGTCCTGAATGCTCATCATGTATGTGCCCTACTGGGCACTTGGACCTCTGGCTTACCTGCATACACTATTTTAGTTCACATACCTTTCTTTTTCAAAACATGACCTTAACTCTGAGCTTCTAGGACTACTCCTTTGATGCATAACCTCCTCCCACCAACCTCCCAGAGCTGAGACTGTTACTCAGCTGCCCGTTCCACAGATTCAGTATCAGCAAGTTAAAAACATCAGAAACAAGAACACAAGGTATATTCCGGTTCTCAACCTCCATTTCCACACCTGCTGCATCACATTGCTATTCCTAGGCTTTGACCAAAGACAGTCTAAAACATGCTTTAAAAAAAAAAAGGCAACACTACCATGAGACTTAAAGTTCTTGGATATATTATAACAAGTAATAGTAGCTGCACTTGAAGACAAGCAGACTTTTTCCGCTATAATCTCAAGTAAAAGAACCTGTTTTTACATTATTTTCTGCCAAATAAACCCCTAAATTATTTAGGAAAATAATTTAGAAAAAATAAGTTACCCAAAAGACCATAGGTTTGACTGAGCCCTCTCACCACATCAAATTTAGTGTAAATATCCTGGTTAGCTTGGCAATAATAGACTGTGGTTTAAAAAAAACCTGTCTAGGTTTAGAATTTAAGTCAACACTAATTCTACTCTGTTTGCTAATTTTGCTACACTATGCTTTAACACAAAATATTACTTTACTACCAATGCAGCCTATTTTAGCTTTCTGTATGTTTTCCATTCTGGTGTAACAGCATGGTATTCATTATTTTCCCTTCCACTAAGTTTCCCATATGCCTAGTACATCAGTGTAGTCTCATTAAGAGTTCAGTATTACAGCTTGCCAAGAACTGTTTTCAGAAGCTTCTCAAGCTCTGAACAAAATTTCATGGCTTAAGTTTCATGGGAAGGTACTTTATTTGTGCTGATGTGCTTCCATCAGCTTTAACAGCTGGTCACCTAAATATTTTTGGCACTTTGAAAAACTTAGTTACCACAAAATTACAAGTCATATTTGCTTAATTGCCTCTTCTACTAAACTCAGACTACAAAGAAATGAGGACTCATCCATAGATTCCAGGCAAAAGGTTGGTCTAATTTTGCCTCTTGCCATCACATGCAAAATTCACTAGCCACTGAACATAGAAAAACTAATTAAATCGCAATTTATGATCTTGACTTGCTAGTTGCTTGTTTCTTTCATCATGTGAGTATTGAAAAACAAGTCTTCTCGATAATAAGATGTATTGCTGCCTCTATGCAATGGATTATACACTGGTTGAAATGCATTAACTATAAAAACATTAAATATATACAATTTTAGATACCAGACGCTAATCCCAGAGTTCCCAAATCATAAGCTGCACAGTACATTAAGAAACAATTTTATATTCTCGAGGTTTGTGAACTGAGCTATAAATGTATAAAAAAGTGAATCATCAATATCATACCTATGAAAATGAACACAATGTACCATTCATAACATTGCAGTTGAACTACTTGTCTTGGTTTTGTGATTGTTTACTTCATGAAGAACTAAAAAAAAAAAAGCAGTTTGAGAAGTACCTTTCTTGAGCATTTTATGTCATCTTCTTAGGTCTTAGGGGTTTATGAACTTCCGCAAGTATTAGCACTGTCATAATCTATGCCCAGCAATGAAGCTGCCACAAAGGCAACCTGGTAAACACACTGACAGAGAAAGACACCTGTGATAAGCTCACCATAAGCCTCTTTGATGAGGGAGTAGCTGGCAGGACAAAGGAACTTTGGTGGATGCAGAGCAAAAACTGCGATGACGACCTTGCCTGCCAGGAAAGCAGAAGTGAGCAACTATTCTAGGAACTGATGTCCTACAAGCACTCAGGTACAACGAAAAGGCATGCAAAGTGATTAGCTACTCAGCGAGCATCAGCTTCTGTGCAAGAGCCTCACTGCACAAGATCCCCCAGACCAACCAGATCCTTGCCAGGGACACGTGGCTGACTCCAGCCTGTGGCACAGATAATTTTTAAGTGAGACTTCTCAATCACCGATTAGCCCCACTCCTGTGAGCAGTTTTGGAGGTTTTTTTACAGTTAGTATCTCAGAAATATACTTACCAGTGCACACAAGTAAATATTTATCAGTAAATACTTGCTGCCAAAATTAGAATGTTGTAATAACTTGTAATAGACATATCGGCTTTACTGTTATGTTTACTTGCTTTCCTAGTGGTAATTTTTTCGTGACTTGAAATGTTTTTGTGCATGTACATATATATTTATCTATTTATATATATATAAAATGGTTTTACGAATAGCAGTTTTATAGTAATTTATAATAAGCAAATTATCAAAACCCCAAATCTCTGTCCTTGTGCATTGCAGAATCCTAAAAACACCATGGTCATGATCTTCAAACATACACATGCTGGGTAAGCCTCATAGGTCATTACTTTGACTGCTACACCCAGAGAAGAAAGTGCAGCTTGCGTCATGCACCTAGACCTATGACCAAGATGACCCAGTCCAAGTAAGCTGCCAGTTCATCACAGATCCTTTCCTACCACTGGAGCCAGGAGACAAAAGCATTTCACAGTCCCATTGTATAGCTACCTCCTCAGGGACTAGAAACCCATAGTAGCTGATGAAAATACTACCAGCCTATAATATGCTTGCTTAATCCAAAAAATGGTTCTGGTCAGAAAAGTTAAGTGAAACACAGGAAATAGAAGAGTTGTGCCTGCCATAAAAATCCAAACTTGCTCATCACATAAAATGAGCCTGATGTTTACAGTATATCACCCACATTGTTGCCCAGTGTCCTTATTTTACAGAACTGCCACCTATAAGAGTTAGGGCTCAATAACTTTGAGTCTTTTTGGTCTTAGATTATATCCAGCTACTAGAATTTCGCCAACAGTTACATACAAACAGCAACTGTTAAATGAAGCTAAAAGATTAAAGACCACAACCAAAGCATGCTCAAAGCTCTCTGCTTTAACAGTGCCTGCATTGTTCAGTCCTACAGTCTTAAATGCAAATGACCTTCAGTGGGCTTCTGCATGAACAAGGAGGAAAGACCTGGCCTTTATTTGACAATCTTCTTTTAATTAACCTTTAGATAGCTCAGAGTCATCCCTTCGCTTTTGCAGTCAAGTGTTGCAATCAAAAAAGCAACTTGCACTACCAAGAAAATGTCACCGTTACCTTTCAAGAGCAACAGAGTAGGTCTGAGATCTGTAACTATATTATCCATTTGATTCAGAGATCAGCCCAGCAGTTAACCTGCTTTACCTACTCCATGTGTGCTGCATTACCCTACACAGGTGGGTGCGCTGTACACATAACCACGGCACATCCCACCTTAGTTACTGTGATTTAATATTCTTAATTGCCAGGTTGGATGGGGCTTTGAGCAATCCATCTAGTGGAAGATGTCCCTGTCTGTGATAGGGGGTCCCTTCCAACCCAAACCATTTTATGTTTCTTACTTGTGTAACTATTTTCCAAGTCTCTTCTCACTGACATTTTGTAGGAAAAAAATTATAGTAGGAATCAGTATTAAGAAGAAAAAAACCCCAAGGAAATAATGTAATGTTTTCCCCTCTGTCTCCAGTAAGTAAATAAATCAATCAATCAATCAAGAATTTAACTGAAGCAGTTGTCCACATCATGTTCTTCTCCAGGAAGAACTTGCCACAGAAGTAATTACAGTTTTTGCACGTGAATGGGTGTCATTCCAAAGGAGGTAGAGAACACACCTCCTCAACCAGCCGAGGGAGCCACCCTGGACCACACAGGGGTTCCACAACCACAGGGTTTTCCTCAGGCAGGATTGAGAGGCACAGACAAGGCCAGAGCTGCTGCTGACTGTGTAGCCACCCAGAACTCAGGCTGCCAGAGCCTCTTCCCAGTGCCTGGTGAGCAGAGGTTCCTCACAGACGTGCAAGGCAAAATCAGTTTAGCACAGTGTCAGAGCTGTGGCAGGAAGCCGACATGATCAGAGCACGAGAGAAGCTGAGAAAGAGACCAATGGAATCATGCTTTGCCCCCCCGAGACACAGATAGGGACAGACATTTAGTAAGGCCTGTAGTTATAGGACAGGGGTAACGGTTCTAATTAAGAGGGTAGATGTAGATTGGACAAACAAAAATATTTTTAATGATAAGGATTTTGAGGCACTGAAGCAGGCTGCCCGTAGAACCTGTGGATGTTCTATCCCTGGAAACATTCAAGGCCAGGCTGGACAGGACTCTGAGCAGCCTGATCTATTGAATATGTTCCCACTCATTGCAGGGGAGGGTTGGACTTGATGACCTTTAAAAGCCCCTTCCAACCCAAACCGTTCTATGATTCTAACATGACCAGAAACAACTTTTCAGTTTGTATAATTCAATTTATCCCTGTTCTAACTTCCTGTCAAATATTTCATCCAGTACTAGCTCAGCTCAGTGGAAAACTTCAGGTCAGCAAACAATGCCTTCAGCAGAAGAGCCCATCTGCTTCAGATCAGGTATGAAACAAATAGCTCACAGAATCAAAACCAAAACAACCACACAGGTAAGGTCCTTAAATATTGTTCTCATGGCCTGGGGCCCATTTATTGGCTTACTTCTTAAAGTTAAGATCCAATTTATTGAGAATTAAGCATACATCTGTTATAAAATGACTTCTTTTTGAAGGAATGTAGGTCTCCAGTAACATATAACAAACATATAGAGTGGAGAGAGAAAACCAGCTTCCACAGAGATCCTATGGCTAAAACTGACTCCAAGGGGCACAACATTTCATCTGAATTCTTGGATATCAAGTTGCTTTCCCAGGCTTGGAGTAATTGACTCTGCTACTTCTACTTTTCTTCACTCATCTGAAAAACATTTCCTTCTGTGCTCATTCACTAATAGCATCTTGGAAATGCTCTTTACATGCACTTTTCGCCCATGTATGTTTTTCATTTTTCAGTACTTTTGCTCTACATCTGTACTTCCATTGCTCTGGATTCATTGTTTATCTAATAAAGTTCCCAGAGTGACCTCAGAGTGCCTAAACGCAACTTCCTCATCTCTCAGTATGTTCCCTTCCTCCAACATAAAGGGCTTTTCACAGTTCAACATACTTATGCTTCAGACAGAAAACGCTTTTACAGGAGAGGAACTGAAATGAAGGCACAAAATAGCATATATCCATAGAAGCTGAAGGTAGTGCTTGCCTCACCTAATTGGAGTCATCTACATCAGCATTTAGTAGATCTTTATACTAAATGGAAATAGAAGTTTGCAAAAGGCTTCAATCCACCCCTGAGAGTAGGATCACTCTCAGAGGTGTCACTAGCTGCTGTGACACCTCAGACTCAGTGTGAATTAGGGATCAAACGTTTCCATAGACGGCTGTCTTAATGTCAGTGGGTGGCTAAATCTTGAGGGTCTGGACTACCTAGAGATGTGCAGGCAGACACAAGCTTCCTCTGTGTGCCATGTTCAGCAGCTGCTTATGCACCTACTCCTCTGCACCACAGTGAATTAATACACAAACAATGCCTCCAGCAGGGAGAGAACCAGCGCAAAGTTCTCGCATTCTTATCCTAAGTTAAGCCTTTAGCCACATTCCTGTCTCTTATTTTCCATTTATTTTTCTATTTTAAACATTTACAAGGACATGTAGGGACAGAACAAGGGGAATGGCTTTTAACTGAAAGAGAAGAGAATTAGATTAGATATTAGGATGAAGTTCTTCCCTGTGAGTGTGTTGAGACACTGGCACAGGGTGCCCAGAAAAGCTGTGGCTGCCCAATCCCTGGCAGTGTTCAAGGCCAGGCTGGACAGGGCTTGGAGCAACCTGGTCTAGTGGAAGGTGTCCCTGCCCATGGCAGGGGGCTGGAACTGGATGATCTTTAAGGTGTCTTCCAACCCAACACATTCTATGATGATTCTATGAGATTGACTGTTCACATTTAAAGTCCCAGGAAGAGGAAAAGTAAACACCAGTGTGTTTCCCCTTTAGCATTCTTCAGGCCATTTGCACTGGCACTACTTTTGTACCTTAAAATAGAAAAATCCTAGGGCACCTAAATTTAAGAGATTTTATGGGGTCTTCTGAACAGATGCTGACAAGCTCTTGTAGTTGCTAAGACAAACACCAGAGTGAGTTATTCCTATGCATACTGCATTTGCAACACTGCATAGTATGCAAGTATGAATGACATGTAAAAAGCTTCCTCTCAGGAAGGATATGGGAGAAAGTGATAATCCCAGTTTTTGTGGTGCTGGCATAGATGATATACAAGTAGACAACATGGCTTTCCTGCAGGCTTTTCCATTTCATTGTAATTTCATTTACACTCATTTTAGAAATTGATTGAAATCACTTCAAAGACCAGAGCTGAAAATTAGTAATGTCCTGTCTGGAGCCTGAAGTAATGCATAAAGTAGGAGAAAACATACAAATGAAAAAAAGCTAGATTAGCCTTCTTAACATGACAGAAATAGCACAGTCCCCATCATATTTCCCATTGAAGATGAAAGAGACTAAATATGCACCAACATCTTGAATTTCTATTTCTGCCCCCATTCCAGCTTTCCCACTGGGAATTGTTAAAAGTTACTTTCTCTATCTGAGACTGAAGAACTGTTACTGAATGCAAATCTATAGACCTGTAATATTTAGATATATCTACAGAAGAAAAGTCATAACATAAAGATGCTATCAAGAAGTGAGTTAGGGAGCCTTAGCATAAAAATATTCAGGCTGGTGATGTCAGCCTGAATCAAGCTTGCTCCTGGTACTAGCAGGATTTAGTCTGAGCTGAGCCCTCAGACTCCTATTTTCGTTGCCTCACAATCTGTTCTCGCACCTGACTTAATACTTCAATAGTCCTAGAAATTTTCTTTTGCTTCCTGCCACAGGCTACTACCTCTCTGCAGGCCAGGCTGACCTTCCATCACCGACATCTTCCGATCACACACACCCCGAGAGCACTCCTACCTTCACCTATCCAGGGAACAGCCATCCTGCTGTTTTGCCACATGCTTTATATTTTTTCCTAGGGCTTCAGATCCCCAGTGAAACAGCAGCAACTCTTTTGGCTTTAAAAGGTACCTTTTAAGCAGACATTCACACAGCCTTCAATTTCAAAGGCTAGCTGGACAGCAGAAAGAAATACTTCAAGAGGGAAAAGGAATAAAGAAATTAGCATGTTCTATCAGTTTTAATAACATGAAAAAATTAGTGCTTTAAAACACATGCCTGCTACGTTTAGATGAATGCTAGCCTTAAGAATGGATAGGAAACATCAGCATTTGGAATGAGAAGAAATCAGCAGAGGTTTTCTTGCTAAAAGGTCAACAACACTTACAAAGGGATTCAATCTTTAAAGCCTTGAAGAATTTCATTTAAAAAATAAAACACCATGGAGAAAGAAAAGCTCTGAAAACAGGAATCTGCAAGTAGTTCTTCACTTTGCGACCCCATGTTGGAAATGCCGTTGCATAGCGTATGCCCACTGCCACCTACAGACAGTTAAGTGCACACAGACCCAGCGCAGGGAGCAGCTTTGGCTGAACCCAGGATGTCGTGATTTTCAAACATTATCCACTCAGCAGTCTTTGAGAAGTGTGCTAGCTCAGCTGTTGTGCTAGAAGGCTGATAAGGCTTTCAGAAACACTACATACATTCAATATTGCCTGTGACAAGAGTAGCAAGGAAAACATGAAAGACAACAATAGCATTGTACTTGATGTGTCTATTGGCAACAGTTATACAGAAGAAAACCAGGTCCTCTTAAAATAAGCTCTACATTTGAAAAAAGCATTTCTTATATGCACATGTACTGTAATCGTGTTTATATTGGTGAAAACTAACTGATAGGAGCTTTTAAAACGTCATTGTGGGAAACACAAACAAGGATTTTAAATGGAGAGAGCTGAAAAGAAAAAGGAGACAACTGTGTTAACAGTAACATGTGATAGCAGTGGTAGTTTTTCTACAAGCATGGCCTTTCCTTTCTACAACAAGATTAAACACAACTGCATGCAATGTTTCCAGTACGCATATAGAATATTCCCATCATCTTCCCTTCAAAGCAACACATTCAATAGCATGATCAAGTTCATGCAGCTTACAAAACAAGTGTAAGAATTAAGAGTTTGATGAATTAAAGAAATCCTAAGAAAAAACAACACACAAGATAGTGGTAGAAGAGTACAATTTAGAATTCTGCCTCCAGATGAAAACAAAGGCTTTGAAAAGCAAGTAAAAGGCACAATTTCAAAAATCATTCAAGCATAAGTTTCCCCAGTTAAAAAAAAAAAAATAAAAAATAAAATTGGGCTCCAGTTTCACACAAACTTTTGTAGCATTTTTACCAAGTATTTCAAACACTCTCTGCAGCATGCCTTTTTGTTTACTGGTATGCTGAAATACTTCAAGGTTTTTTTCTTCCCCTAACAAATGACAAGCGGTGCTTAAATTTTTATTTCATTAGGTTAAAATATGTCAATGTAATGAAGTTTTGCAGGGATCAGAGAAATAAAGGCAGTAATATTAAATAGAAAGTTTAGAATTTTAAAATACTACAATTATTGTCAAGATCTTACAGCAAGAACATTTTTATGAATGTTTTCAGAATGAAATAAATATATAAACACCCCTTTTTAAGACTGGTAAAGCATTTACCTTATTTCTATTTGAATGAAAGGTCTTTTAACCTTTCTCTTTTAACACAACAGCACTATTACAAATAAGTTGAAAATCTATTTCCTTGGAAAATCAGATTTCTCAAACATAACTAAGACAATAGCCCTTTTAATTCCTAATCAGCTTCACACAACTGAAAACATAGGTTACTGCATTATCTGCAGGACTGGTATGCCATGGAAATGCTCTAAGTCCTGACGGAACCCCTTGAAAGTGCTTGATCTTCTCAACATAAGGTAAAAATGCTGTTCTTGTGTAGAGATGGCATGTGAAAAACAATGTCCAGATGTGGGCCTGCCACAGTTGTCCTTCCTAAACCATTTGTAAGTGTAGCCTTCCATGCACAAATTAATCTGTCAATGCTGCATGTTGACCAACTCTGCCAAATTAAAATACTGGTAGCTATATTATTCATTTATACCACACCCAAATAAGTTAAACTAGTTTTTATAGCATCCTCCAAATAATAATTTAAGATAAATCACCTTGCATGCTTTTAGCCCTGAATAGGGAAAGGACTTCTCTCCCCCCAGGTGCGTAGAAAGGATGAACATATATAAATGAATTTGCAAGTTCAATCTGCACCATCTATGATGCACTGGAAACCGTTAAACTCATTTTTCTTGTGCAGCAATTCCCATGGGCACAGATCAGGAAGAATCAGCATTGCAGAGTGCTTCAAGTCATCTGCTTTCCAGACTATGTACTGGCCACACCTGAAGACATATACAGACATATAAAGTTTCTATTGACTTGAGACGTGTAGCTTGCACTTGAGACTGCCGGAAGTTTGAATGTCACAGCAAAGCCCCTGCTCCATTTCCACTGGAGAAACCTATCCTTTAAGAGTTGAATATCTAAAT
This sequence comes from Psittacus erithacus, assembly GCA_009867235.2. Classification (NCBI taxonomy): domain Eukaryota; kingdom Metazoa; phylum Chordata; class Aves; order Psittaciformes; family Psittacidae; genus Psittacus; species Psittacus erithacus. Next base: position 23,382 of record WYDI02020419.1, on the reverse strand, counting down.
GCTCATGTGATCAGATCTACCCTGGATTTCATCATGCTACCTGTGAGCAGAGATGGGCTACAATTAAAATGCAGGCTCATCACAGCACTAATCCCTCTGGTATACCCCCAAGATAAAGAATCAGAACCAAATAAACCTGAATCTAGGAGGATCAGTGTTTATCAGGTGTGAATCTGTCCCATAAGCCAGGTCCTACTCATATACAGGAGAAAGAAATGCCAGGTAAACCTCAAACCACAAAATATACAGTTAAAACAATTTCCCTGCAGGAAAAGGGCTCTAATAGATGTGATAGGAACAAGGGAGGAGAATGCACCCTGAGGCTAACTGTCCATGCACTGGAATCCAATTGAAATAAAACAGTGTTTTAGACAAATATAATTTGTTAGATTTTTGGACACAAAAATCTTACTGGAAGGTACATACAGGTTTTCCATCTTCTTTTCATGAACTCTAGTGTGTTGGTATGCTTCTTATGTTAAACACAGAGATATAAGCTGTGACTCATTCTTCCTAATTTCTATCCATAAGAAAAAACACACTAAATGCTATGGGAGTAGAGATAGGGACACCCGGCCAAAACCAGGTGGGAGGTACAATGGGCAAGAAGTAGTGGAGGCAGGCGCAGGATCAGTGAACACTTCAGCAAGCCTGCAAATTACACCAGCAGCTACAGAAAAATCCAGAAAGCAAGCAGCAACTTTACACTGCAGTCATAGCTTGCAGAGCACCCAGTTTAACAAACTAGAAACAAACAATCAGCTGTAAGATAACCTTGTCCTGGGTAGAGGGGGTTGTATTTAATGGAAGAAGACTGGAAATACATCAGTCTTCTCTCACATGCTTCTAGCTACTGTCTTTACCATGTAATAAAACTGTCAAGTTCTCTTGGTTATAGAGAATTCTCTGCCTCTCCTGTCAGCCACTATAACTTATAAATATTTCAAAATATACGCTATTTATCTCTGCTCCTCTTCAAACTATATAGGATTATGGAGAAGCACTTAGGAATCACGTACTATTTTGTACTTTTAATGAGGTGCAGAACATCATAAGCATATGCATACACATCAACTTTATCAGCCTCATTAAATCTTAAAAACATTTCTTTTATTGAGAATTAAAAATATCAAGTTCACTGATGAAAGACTTAAAACTGAAACATGATAATTAGCCTGGAAGTGGCTTCCTGCTAAACTAACTGTATAGCTCCTGGAATCTGAACCATTGTCTCCCAGTTAGTGAACACAGCTCTGTGCCATGAAGACTTCACAGTTCAGCCCTGCATCTTCAACATTACACTGGCATGCTAATGTACAGCTCAACTAGAAATCAAAACTTTCACTTCCTAAAAAGATTGTGCTCATAATCATCTTACCATAATCAATAGCAGTCAAGTGTGCCACACACAAGAACAGAGGCGAGTGCTTCTGTTGGTAAGTACAAGATGATACATTAACACAAGGGCAACATTGCAAAGCTGTTTAGTTTCTTCATCCCCTGCTTCTGTTTGTCTGAAAAGTTTGGGGACTTTTTTAACAAACAAGCATAAAAAAAAAAAAATATCCACCAAAACTCCCAATACATTGCCATTCTGGGAAAGCTCAATACACTACCAGCCAACCTTACCACTTTGTTAATGTCATTTTTGGCATTGAACTTGCTTTTCCTGCAGTCTTTCACAGAGGAACCTTCAAATCATATTTCCTTTGTCACAAAAAGTATTTACTTTAGCCTTTTTTCTTCCAAGAGAGTCAAAAAAAGCTCATGTAGCATATTGGTTTTTTGAGGCTTAGGTCGGCTTTTTCCAGTCTTCGGAAAGTCAAATAAGGACGGTGCTGAAATAAAGCTCATGAACCACCAAGTATGCTGCTCACTGGTACTTGAATAGAAAGACAACTCTGGCACATCTCCACTGACTCTCAAGTGGTTTTGTAGTAAAAGACATTCATTAAGTACTCCACATTTCATATAAAGTGGAATCCAGAATTCACAAGATAATGTGGTTTTGTTTGTTCTTGCTGTATAACCATTTCCTTGAGAATTCCCTTTGCTCTTAGTTCATATTCCTTCCCCAAATTTCTAACTATAAATCATTAAATAGCTGATACTCTTTTAAAAACCTGTTTCTTTGAGGTGCAAAATACAAAGTACCAAACTTTCCATTGCTAATGCAAGTTCATATTGCTTAGCCATAAACTGAGATAAGCAAACATCAGTTGTGCAAGTATTTTATTTATACACTACAATTATGTAATAGATGATTAAGTTATCATTGCATGGTTTTCTCATAGCCCAGAATCATTCAAATCCCTTGGAATGAAAGCTGATTCATGACTGCAAGTTCACATAGGGTAAAAGGAGCTCTGGCAAAAAAAAAGGAAAATTTGCTAATTTGCCCGTAAGAATAGGCCTATGACTGCAGGGTAAAAACCAAGCTACGTATTAGAGGCAAAGATAAATGGCATTTCAAGTGCTTTTTTTCTAGGTACTGGGCTAGAAAAATTCAAAAAGTGGAAAAACAACGCTGAATTCTGAAAGACCAAGGACAAGCCACACATTCATAACAATAATGTATGTTACTTATAATCGCTGATGAGCCTATTTCACAGTAAATGAACTGTGATCATTTATGTCAAAATAGTGAAGTTTTACAAAAACCTCATTACTTCAAATATTTGAGAGGGATCAAGTTGTCTTTCATGAGAAAGACTCTTGTCATTATTAAAAGTCAAAGAATCTGGGGAAAACCAGTCACCTTTCCTTATTTAAAGTATCGGATTAAGATTTCCAGTATGTATTTTGCTGAGAAAAACAAAGTACCTATGTTTTGAGGTATGCAGAAGAAATTCAGATATTGATTCCTTCTGTATCAGACATTCTGCACTGACTTGTTTCTGTTGACACACAATAGGATAGGTTACTTTATTCTATGTTTATGGATTCACTTAGAAAAGAGGTGAACTAGTCTTTTAAAATACACTTTGTTCTGCAAAAGATAAGCTAGTATTTGCTCCATGAGAGTTTCTTTCATGCTCTATTTGGGACACATGGTGCCCTAAATTGTTTTATACAACGTGGTCACAAATTTTTAGCTAATATGCTCTGGATCAACTGTGAAAAACCTGCAAACCACAGCAGTCCTCACAGATGTTCTACTCTGCTTCCAATGGAAAATAGCAATTTCAATTAGACAGACAACACAGATCCTCATCTGCAGTGTCTCTAAGGAGTACTGCTCTCTATCGTCAGTTATCAGTTCACGGCTTCATTTCCTAGGCTACTTCTTCCAGGGTAACCTGTTTATGGGACAAAACAAGCATTTAAAAAAATTATGCCATTTTGACCCTTGAGGAACAGAAGACCTTTTCAACATAGGATTTTAGAAGACATTAAAGGGAATGAGCAGCTTTTCATTCCATTTTTCAAAATATCAATACTTTCAAAGCTTTAGTTTTCTTACAGCAGAACAAAGTTGTGCTGGCACTACTTAGCTCTTTTTTAGCTGTGCAGTTACATGCTGCCTATTTTCTTGTTCTCAATACATTTTTTCCTGTCTCCTTGACTTTACCCCTTCTTTCTTATCTGATTACAGCAACTTGTGCCAATAGCAGAAGAAAGAACATCATACGAGAGTACATCACTGTGATGCCAAGGAATTCAAGTTAGAGATTTGGATTCCTATGACTATGAAAACTTGACACCAGAAAAGACTGTCTATGATAGGAATAAATGTTGAACTTTGGACCCTTGGTGGTGAGGAGAATATTGGGGATAGAAGGGACATGCTGAGAGATGTGCAGATGGAAAGATGAGTGAACTATAGTCCCTTCCTTTCTATAGTTTTTTGCTAGACAATTTTTATACTGAGAGCTAATTTAAGTCTTTTTTATGCGGAGGGAACCTAGCAGTTGACTTTTCGAGTTATCTGATTTTAAGGTTATTAAAAAAAGACTCAGTTGTGACGTACGAACTGCATGTTCTGCCCTTTTAGGGCTATTTTAAATCCTACTCTTGGTATCATTTGCCACAGCTATTCAGAAATAGAGCCAGTAAACTGAGATCAGCACTTTTAAACTTCTTAGTTTAAAAGTGGAGAGGTCAAGCTCATGACCTCCTCTGTCACTCAGGAATCAAGAGCCCAGTCCACATGCAGTTTTCCTACAGGAGGTCCCAGCAGCCACAAGCAGACTTATTCAGGCCCTGGGGCATGGAGCAGGGAAAGAATGAAGGAGCAAACTGCACCCTGACATGTTTTCTGCATCTTGGATGTTGGCTTTGCTCCTTGATTCAAATAGACTAAGGCAAGTTATTTGTTGCAACTCTCTTCATGGTTTCAACAGTTTGATTTAAAACTGAACACACGAGTTCTTCAGGATATCCGCAGTTTGCTTAGAAGTTTTTTGGCAAATACTAGGAAGATAAAAGCCATACTGTAGCAAGGAGGTGATCTAGAATAGTATACATTACATAGGCTGGTACTAAAGTCAATGTGCAAGTTTCATTGATGTCAATGGTATTTCACCTACCTGTCCAAACATATTGTGTTCATCTGAACAAATGGTTGTATGAACTCCAGCTGAGCCCAGGACCTCAGAGTAATGAGCATGCAGAGAAAAGTTTTGCTTTACTAAGTCAAATGACAAGAAAAATTGCATTGAAAACATTCACAGGTAGTTAGGAATCACCTACCACATGTACCTACCCACTTAGTTTTTTCTGATCCTTATGTACCATGTTCTGCTGATTCCAGTGCTGGTTGAAAGAGGGAGGGGAGAGGGGTGCAGGAGGGGAAAGCAAGACTCAAAAGATCAGGTACATTCAAAGAATAAAATCAGATTATAGAAGCATGTTACTATGTAGTGTAACAGCCAGTCTTACACATAAGTTTTGTGAGACTGACTATATAGAAACACTCTAGCACTAGAACGTATATGGGAAAACCAGTAATGGGCCATGCTCTAGCTAGACAGCTGTATACTTTCCCTCTGTCTGGATTTTCATGTTGTCAGGCTGATTAATGGAATGTCTTTGTGTTTATCTCCTTTTGGATATCTTAAAGCTCAACAAGTCCATTTCATGTTCTTGCCACCAAGATTTCCAGTAGATTTCTTTCAGCATGTCAGAATGACAGATAAGTTCCTGCAGCCAACCTTGTAGAAAGCTCATTATTGTTTCAGACTTGTGTACTCACCCTGAAGGTCCTCTGTACAAAGGCCTCCAGAGTTTTAGATCATTTTAAAATCTGTATTGAGTAAAGGTGTCATTCCTATACTAGAGAAAGCTTTGGAGCAGAGTTCAAGACTACATTCTGGGTTTTACACTGTTTTATATCATTTCACAGAAATTACTGCAATAAACACTAAGTAATGCAATGCAGCACATGCTTGATCTATTTTATTTATATAGTTGCCTGCTCTATGTTGAAGTGCCATTAAGTTATTTATGAGATAGTTTTTTTATTTTCTTCTGAAAGCTTCAAGCTGTCACTGGCAGCACACAGCAACATTATCAATGACATTTTTAATCCATTTGTGAAACATTGCTGGTTTGAAGCTAGTAATTACTTTCAATGCTTTAAGAGAGTTTTGAGAACGTACAACTGAAATCCCTTATGCTAATTCCAAATAAACTAATTCTTGCCCTCACTATGGATTTTTAGCTGCAATAGTGAACTTAATCAGGCTCTAATGTAATTGTATTAGCAATGGTGCTTCATTATGATCATCATTGGGTTTGCATTGAATGAGTGAATTTAAGAGTGAGCAATGAGGTGGAAGATTGATCAACCACGTGGGAGAGATCATATCCTACCTCTGCTCTACACTGTGTAATTATTGTCTTTTCCACACAATTGCCCATACTATCTGCAAGGCGTTTTTAACATCACAGCATAATTATTTGACATGATTAAAATCAGAGCTATATCTTTAATTGTACCCTTTCCGTTCACTTCTAACAGCCCCTTCCAACATTCTTTAAGTTGGATTTTAGTATTGTGCCACAGCTCTGTACTGAAGAGATATTTGGTGTACTGACCTAGGTGGCTTAAAAGAAACTGTATTCATGACACATCACATTCTGGAGAGTTGTGGGCTTGGAAATTTTTCCTTTCTAAGGAAAAGGAACATACAAGAACCTCATGGTTCATGTTGCAAATCTTATGATACTACCCTGCAAATTTTGTAGAAGGAAGAAAGAGGATATTTGGGTTCTTTCGAGTTCTAGGTCATGAGGTTGACCCTAAGCAGGAAGTTTCCCCATGTTCTTTGCTATTGTGACTTTTTCTGGATATGAAAACTTGCTTCTTCACTTTGAGAACACAAGCTAGTTTTTCCAGTCTATTTAACTGGAGCCTGCTATGGACACCAAATTTAAACCATGTAGATCTTCCAAGTAATCAGATCACAAGTAATCAGATCAAGGCAGAAGTACAAAATGGGGTCAAATAGGTAATTGTTAGCAGAACTGATAGTAACTGTAAACAAGACACTTAAGGTAGCTCTACATGTGTCTAGAAATGACTGCCACATTTAAATCCCATCTACTGCCCAAGATCCACACAATGCAATTTAAGATACCTATCAGTCACACACAGAACTAATGTCATTCGTATACAAGTGTAGTCATCAACTTTTCATTTGTATCCAAAAATATTAATGAATGTATTTGCAAAAATATTTCTCATTCTTCTCCCCACCTCAGAAGGGTCATCTGCTTTATAAACTCTAGTTACCAGCCAGATAAGAGAGAGAGTGGTGAAAATTCTTCTTCCCTCTAGAGCAAGGGAAGGCTTTTCCCTCTGTTTAAGTGAGAAGTTACCAGGCTGTTTCCCTGGAAGCATGGTTTTACAGTACAAATCTGATCTTTCGTATGTAGTGAAGGGCACTTCTCTCCAGCTGAGATCAGAAGAATTTCTCATAAGATCGTCTAGTTCAAATCCCATTCTTTCCCCTGCCTGCTTTTCTGAACTGGTTTATGATCACCTGAGAAATCCCTTTCAGCCCATACAATTATAATTCCTGATAAAATAGTAAGAATCCCAGAACATGCTTCTATATTAATATATTAACATTTTCTGTCTATTTACTGAACATGTTAGTTCAATTTACTTCCCAAATCTGACTGTATGGTTCAACATGATTGACTGTTTATTTTAAGATAAACACTTTAACACTTAGATCTACCTTTCACTGGTACAGATAAGCAGTTGGAAATCTAATGATAACGATGCCATTTGCTAGTCAAGTCTTCTCCCCTCCCCGCCCTGTTTTTTTTCTTAAACAGTTTTCTTTGTTGGCCCTAGTTGGCAATTTGGCTCACTTCCCACCACACCCCATGGGATGGAGAGGACAATCAGAAAAAGAGGGAAGAATAAAACCCAAGACAGACAAGTGATGCATGACACAGTTGCTCACCACGTGCTGACCAATACTCAGCTTGTGAGCAGCAATCAGCAGCTCCTAGCTAACTCCCCCCAGTTTCTTTACTGGCCATGATGTGCTGTGGTATGTAATATACCTTTGGCTAGTTCAGGTCTGTCCTGTCTCTGTTCCCTCTCAGCTTCTTGTGCCCCTCCTCACTGGCAGAGGATGAGGCTGAAGAGTCCTTGATCAGGGTGCTACTGAACAACAACTAAACCGTTGGTATGCTATCAGCATTGTTTCCAGACTAAAGCCAAAACACAGCACTGCACCAGCTACTAGGAAGAAAAATAACTCTATCCCAGCCGAAACCAGGACAACAGTAAAATGAAACATACCCTGTAAAATTACAGAGTAAAAGGAAAAAAGAAATTTATATTAGAAACATAAAAGCCAGAAGCAGAAAGTCATACTAGTAAATCCCAGATGCCTCAACAGTTCCATTTACATTGAAATCACTGTTGATGTGTCTAGCTCTTGTTTGTTGATCGGTATTAACTTTAGTCTTTCATTGGTGTAAATAAATCCTGTGATATTAGCTCACCATTTTACAAAATTAATTCCTGCACACTACCTAGAAAAATAACTCAGATGAAGTCTTGAATTAAATCTAAATTTGGTATAATCTTATTGCAAGCATTTCTTACTCAAGCTCTCCAGAAAGTGAAAAAAAGAAAAAAAAAAAATGGTATTTATAGAAGTTCAACACCCAGGTTAAAAACAAAACCAAAAAACAAGCAAACCAACCCCCAGAAAACCAAAAAACAACAACTCGCAATGATGGAGAAGAAAAACTATTTAATAGCCTTCATTCTGAAAGGTGGTTACCACTCTCCATAGTGACTTTTTCTCATCTACTTGACAGGACACCGAATGCTTAAATGAGAACATCTGCAGCATTCTTTCAGCACTCTGGGGAAAGGCATGAAAAGCAATATGTTAGAGCATAAGCAACAGGGATTCTTTCTTTGCAACTCGGTCAAAAGATGCTGCATGTAGGCATCTTTAATTTTTAAAAATGAATTTATTTAGAAGTCTTAAAGAAACCAGCTGTTGTTATTGTATCACTGCTTCAAAATCCTCTGAGTTTAACATTTGGAAGCTGACATACTTATTCCATTAATTTAGATGTCTGTGAGCACTTCCCTTAGAATAATTGTGCTGCATAATGCATGACTGTTCATTCTCTGGTAATGTGGTAATGTCATTTGAGAAAAGAATGAGAGGGGAGGAGAGGGGGCAATTTCTTTGATTCCCCCCACCACCACCATCAGAGTCCAAAAGTTAAACTTTAATCAGACTTTCAAAGTGCAGGAGTGTCGTTGCTGCTTTCATAGGGCTGAAGTTAACATGGCCCTGCCTAGGTCAGTGTTTCCTTTTGGCATATATTAGCCACAACATCCCACCTTTTGTATCGACTGGGTCTGATTACTTCTGAACTTCAGATCTGTCTTGAAAAAAGACAGCAAACTAGTATCCAAAATCACAGATCAGTTGTTGCCTGCCTAACCATCATTTGCTTTCCCAGTGAATTCAGTTTCTAAAGTGACAGTAAATCCAGAAAGCACATCCTGTTAAATTCACTTGGTTTTGGTACTTTTTAAAGCAAAAGAACATTTCATAAGTAGAAAATACCTCCTGAATGCTAATCTTAGCCTTTTTCTTGTCTCCCAACTTCCCTTCTCAATCTGTTGAAGAAATAGCCTCCCTAGGATACTTCAAGACTCTGTACGTTGGGATAGCCAAAAGAGGTGGTCATTTGCAGAACCTACAATTTTCTCAGATAAACCCAAAGCCAAGAGGCTTCCAGACCCTTTACCCCTACCCAGTTATGGCCACAAGCACTCAAACTAATCGTATGCCAACAAAGCTCTAATAAATGAGGGATGACGAGCCATTTTAAGAATAGCTTCTCTAGGTGGAGTCCAACACAACTGTTGGGTTTAGAAGGGCTCACATTTTCATATCATGCCATTATAACATAATAAAGAAATGTCAAGGCTTATAAAGGGAGTAAGAACACTCCTTACAACATACACAACAGAAGAAAAATCTACTGGCTCTTTTTTATATGCAGGTTTGTTGATTGTTTAAACAGATATTAACAGCAAAGAAATTCTGAACAATTAGAGACCTATCAACTTTTAGTCTGCAGTCCACATCATTTCAAAGACAAAATAATTGGTCCAGTATGTCACTAGCGATCAATGGGTAGAGACCTGAAAGTCATCTTCCCATTAAGATTTTCAGCAATAAACCTCTTCTGTCATCAGTCTGCTACTGAAGACAAACATAATTCCACCACCATATACAGTGTTTAGAAACTATAATGAAGATTCCCCTTTGTTGACAATAGTAACCACTATGAATTTATACCCATAGCTATAGCCACTTTGCTTCTGATAATTGCATGTGAAAATGAACAGGCACCAAAACAGCTATAAGAAAGTCGTGAACTGAAGTTATGAACTGAGGTGACAGCAGGAATAAAATGACCACATTTTATAAAAGAAAAATATGTAGAGTGCTCAAGAACAAAATAAAAACATTCTATGTCAAGTATACGATGTAGTGGAGTTAATACAGAAACTCTACCGTGAAAGCAGGGCAGTGTTAACCACAAACAAATCATGTGGTCATCACATGCAAAGGGTAGATGATTAAAGAGAGAAATTACTACATTGGAGAACATAACACTTAAAACTTCAAGAAAGCCCACAAAGGAGAGAAATAAAAGGTATCGTATATGATAGTCTAGAGTGTATTTAAAGGAAACTGAAAATTACCTCAAAAATAGTTTAAATAAAACATTCCTGTGAAAAGAGGGTTTGCTGTTATACGATTTCATAAAGATTAACCTGCTGTAATTAAGAACTAGAAATATTTCCCATTATTTAAGCACTTCAGCATTTCTTATTATTGCCATTACCTACACAGGGTTATGCAGCGTTGTTGATAACCTTCATAACTGTTCTGTGGATCATAACAGTTTTGGTGACATTTGAATTTTCCACTCTGTGCTTTGGACACTTTTCTTTGAAGATTTTTTCATTTATTGAGTAACCATAAAGGAAGTTTCGTCTTAGGAATTACTCATTTTTTTGCTAGTAAGTTCCTTTTTTTCTGTGAAAGAAACAGTCACATATGAGCAAACGTTTAATTTTGTTTATTGATCGAATAAAGTTGCTTTAAGTATTGAATACTGAACTCTGCCTGAATGATATCAAAGTGGAAAGGCAATTTTCGTGTTTTACTCCATATGATATTTAATACCTGCTTCTTAGGTCTAGAATGCCCCAGATAGGTTTTTAATTTTATTTTTTTTTAAATCAACATTGGGATATTCTCAGAGTTTCTCTGTTAAAACTGGTCCACAGTCTTGTCATTATGTTTATTACCAGACTGGCCATATTTACTGGAAAAATGGATTAACTATTCTCTGGTGTGAATTTGCTTTCCTTTTAAAGTGTTGGTACCCAGGATTAGAAACCTCTCTCCTCTTCTCAGTTTACTACTTGCATTCATCATTATGAATCATGTACCCTATAAATTTACTGCAAATGTAGAGATGAGCATCAGTCAAAAAAGTCATAAGCAGGCATCAGTGATTTTTTTGCTGTTTTAAGGACCACTATAAAGAAAAAAAAAAGACAAATCTAATTTCAGTTGATACATCAGCCTGCCCACCTGACATAGTTACCTACTGGTTGATAAAAAAGCCAAATATTTGATCTGCAAATTCTTCCCCCGAAGACCTACACACAAAGAAGCACCCATATCCACAGCAAAGACACAAATGCAGCCTCACAATGCACACCAACAGGAAGGTCAGCAAGACTCCACCTTTGGGGATATATCCTCCCTTCCCATACAGACATAGCCTATGAGAATGAGATCATGAACTTCAGACACCACTTGAAGTAGATTGGGGCTCTGTCTTTAACTTCAGAGGGACCACTCTTTAACCTGTGTCTCTCAGAAGTTTGGGTGTAAGTGTATTAGTCACAAATCTTTCAGCAGTTTTGATATCAAAGGAGGCATGTTTTCTGCTTCCCTATCCCCCCCCAAGATTGCTGTGTTCTGCAGTTACTCAAAACTAATGTACAGCTAACATTCAGTTGACACTTGAAACATTAACTTGTTCAATATGGCCACTTAAAACATCAATAAAGATATATTTTAAATGCCATCAATTTCTCTGTATGTGTCAACCCATTAGTGCTATAAACTATGCTTCAGTGCAAAGAATGACAGATTACACTTACACAGTAAATGAATTCAATTAACTTTTGGCTAACAATTTCAGGGTGTAAGGACTAAAATGTTTGGATAACTAACCACCATATTTTGGCAATTAGACCATGGCCACACATGCACCCTGACCTGTCCATCAGATGTTTCTGGCTTAGGCAAAGTTTTTTCTTACTTATTAGCTACTAGCCTGCCATGCAAGGGACTTAACTCATGTATTTACTATTGCATGCACTACTTTGAGACCAAGGTCTACTGCACCCTACTATGCTGCCTGTACTTTGACCCTAGACTTATAAAGAGTCTTGAAACCTTTGGCTAAGGATCCTGTAGCTCAAGCTCAGGACACATTGCCAGATAAAACATACTATGCAAAACCAAACTCAGATCCAGTCTAAGCGCTTTGTGCCATGACGGTAAAGCAGTTTCAACCATGGGCTGGAATAGACACTTGCAGCTCTACCTGGAAGTAGAAATCAGTCTGTACTCTGCCTTTACACAAACCCTATCCATGGAAGTGATTCCTGACTGAAACCAGGGAAGATTAAGAAAGAGCTCAATTAGGAAAATAATCAAGAAATAAACCTACCCCATTAGAACACTCATCAACAGGAACATATCTGAATTAATGCTGTGAGTTGATACAGTATATCTTCAAAGATCTCCCATATAGTTGCGGATAGAATTTGCACTTTCTAACAGTGATACCTATACTTCAGGACATCTTTTTAAATAGCCAAATTCAAATTTGAGCTGAAATACATACAGAAGTGAGAGAGCAGGACAAGAAAGACAGCAGCACATAAGAGCAGAACTATAACTAGCTGACTGGCTACAGACCTGCCTCAGCACAACAATTTTGAATCAGTGGTCTCCACAAGGTAAAAAAAAAAAAAATATTTTAAAAAAAATTTAAAAATCCATCTTCTCACAGAATGAGAAAGCATGAAAAAGACACTGCACAGTAAATTTTCTCACCGTCACAGAATTGCCCCTTTTCCACAGGCATTCACTCAGAGTACAAATACATGTAGATGATGGACATGACCTATGCAATTCTCTCGATTTTGGCTTTATCCTAGCAAAGGATGACAGGCATTTGTTCCCTGATGCAAGGCAGCTCTAAGAGAATTGGCCTGTCCTTTAAAAATAAAAGATAAAGCGGCTTTTTTTCTCCTCACTGGGGTGGAATAGGTGATTCTTGACTCAGGGCTTCAAAAGTCCTTTTAGACCAGTGGGCCTTTTTGAACCTGAATTTAAATGCTTTTTGAGAGAGAGAAAAGCGATTTTAGTAGACTTCCCACACTTCAGACAGTCAAACCATGATAACCTTCAGAGGAATTCGTTGAAATATGCAGATACTGAAGTGGGGGTGACAAAAATGGAGAAGAATGTTTTCTCCACAGTGCTATTGTCCAATTTTTCAATCAGAAGTCATGGCTATTAGCCTTTCCTATTTATAAGGAAATATTTCTAAATATTTCTGAGCAAAATTTATTAGAAATCAGGTTCCATTTTCATAGCCTGAACAAAACATGCAAAGTTCAAATGCTATATTAAAGCACTGTTTTTGCAATATTAAAAAAGAAACCCAGCATGAGTAATTAAGTTTCTTATTCTACCGTGACTTTGTAAAATGCAAACACTGCAAATCCCTTACAATTTCCAAAGTAAGGACTGTAGAACTTGATCTGCTATTAATAAAATTCCCAGTGACCACATACATCTAAGATACAAATGGCACTGAATGTAAAAAACTATAAATAATGATAAAAAGCTACTGTTTCTGTTCATCTTAGTTCTCTTACTGATACTCATAAAAAGTGTCAAGTGTGTCAAAATTAATTCCTGCCTCTTTGTATGGGCAGTAAAGATTTAGATAACAGATCTAGTTTAAATCAGCAATATACAGGCACTCATCTACAGCTTCTCTATAAATCAAGCATTGAGACTCAGCAAGTTAGTGTTATAAATCTAGGATAGAAAATCCAAATAGGAGATAAGCAATTCACTTTTACACAGTACAAGTGGGAGGCATAAAAATTTTCTGTTTATGCAAATAGGCTCTTTTGAATTAAAAATAACGATTTGCAAATTATTTTTACTCAATTACATGAGAAATGGGGTTTTCTGGAAGGAGGATGGTCTGCATTTAAACAAATTCAGTATTGGCCTACTCAGCACTGCAAAACCCTTCATGGTTTCTAATCTAGCTCTGAAGTGGAGCTGGTGACCAAGACCCTCTACACATTCTGCACTTCAGCTGAAATTATACATTTAATATACCTCCAGCATAAACCTCACCTGACTGTCGCAGCTGAGAAAACATTTATACCAACCACCCACATCTCAAAGTAAAAGGAAAAGCAGCGAGAATATCTTCAAGATCATCCTGTGCCATTTGCAAGAGTTCATTTACTGGAGCCCAGAGTATTCTGACAAGGGTAGGTAGGATCTTCCTGGGTTACTTCTTGCTGTTAAGGCTTCAAATAGCACAAGAGCTACTTCAGATTTCCAAGGGGAGTTTTTTGAAACTCATATAAAAGCTGCTTATTGTGATTGGCTATGTTTCACATGCAGAATAATAGTTAAAGTATCACTACCATAACATTAAAATAATACAGTTATGAGCTCAAAGCATTTTGCCTTACAGGGATGACAAGGTATTGAAACTACAGCAAAATTTAGTAGTAGACTGGTTAAGGTTAGAATATAAATAACTTTCTCCAGTAATTATTAAAGTGTAGATGACTTAAGGGGAGCGCTTTGGGCTCCAACATTATGACGTGGAGATGATGTGTGTAGTATTTCCCTGCTATACAAAGCTTGAAACTAAATGCATTGCTTCTCCACAGTTGACACAAATACAAACATTGCAAAGCAGAAGCCCAGAAGACTTGCAGCATGAGAACCTAGAAAAGCATTTCTAATATTCCCCTGTTAGGATACAAAAAAAAAAAACCAAAAACAACCAAACCCCAAGAAAGCAGAAACAGGAAAATTACAGAAGTGTATTTGGATAAGACTTTTCTACTTGTGTGCTTTACACCACTAGCTTCTAAAAAAGTTAACTTTGATGCTGTAGTGCTGCCATCTTTTACCTTCAAAGATGTCAGTCTTAAGTAGTGGGCCTTGACTTTCTTATGTGCCAATTTTGAAGTCACAGAAATTTATAATTTGTCAAGTATTTTTACCCCTGGCTCAAAGAATGTAGGATTAAGGCTTGCCAACACTAACTGTTAGGTAAAGATTAAAGTCGCAGTGACAGGACATATGCTTGCACCTTAGTTTAATATCAGCCATAAGCCTATTCCCTTCGAACATTTGCAGAGTTGAGAGTTGTTAGGAATACATTCATTGCAGTGTCTAATTCATTTGGCTTATGAAGGAACTTACTTTTCTGCCTCAGTGACATAAGCATAGGATAAACAATAATAAGCTATGAGCATGCATAGCTGTGCATAAAGCAAAAAGAACAGCTTATCTACAAGTATTGTACTTGCAGCCTCTTAAATCAGTGCAAGCACTACAAGAAACAAGACGACACAGTCTGGGGTTTTGTTTGGTTTGTTTTTTCTTTAAGAAAGCTTAAATAAGCAAGGAAGTTGAGGAATAAGAGCTATTTTGATGCCTGCTTTGACACATGACATCACACGGCTGAAATCAAGCATTCCAAATGAGAAGACAATTGGGTTAGAATCAGAATGACAGCTAGTCGAAAAGTTACTGGATTAAAAAGTAAAAATAAGTAGTAGGTACTGTCTTATCTTCTCTCAGCTGTATTTCTATTGAGAAGCATGTTAAAAGCTTGTTTGCATAGGTGCACTTTGCATTTCATTGCTTCACATTTCATTCTGTACTGCAATTCTGTACTGCCAAAAATGGCTTATATATAAAAATAGTTGAGGGGAGTTTTTTAATCCTCTAATTTAAAAGAAACATTCAGAAAGCTGAGCTAGCTCTAGCACTGGCCCATGATTTATTTTACAAGCAGTTTCATACAGCTTTTTACTAAACAGACATTCTTTGTGCTTTATTACAAGTTTGCTCCATTGAGTCATGCTCTCTGTGGGCTATTGCGTCTATATTTTATTTTACTCTAGCCATTAATTACCTTGTGGGCCTGTATCATGTGTCTTGGTCTCATTTATTATAACGGCGCCTGCTAGTGTTGCTCAAGTTAAGAGGCTGTCAGTATTTCCATTAGAAAACCCATCTCTCATGGGTTTATAAGTCAGCTGTAAAACTTTACTCTTGGCTGATGGTTGGCATACATGACTACAGCCAGAAGGGTTTTCTTTTCTCAGCATTAGAATGAGCTGGAAAAAACGTGAATGTATTAAAGTCTTAGAATCAGACATGAGTTTTGACACCTGGCTTTCAAAACTCATGAAAGAGTTTAATGTCTTTAAACCAAGTTTTGTAGGCTATTTGCTGATAATATAAGTCAGTGCTTGTGAATAATTTTTTTCCAAAAAGGGATTGAAGGAATCCTTCAAACTTCTTTTCTATCATTACATCCTTTATACCTTGCCTGCAGCTAACAAGTCCAGGATCTTCCCCTCTGTAGATGCTGCTATCAGAAACAGCTTTAGAGCATTCATTTACACGTTTGCTCTTCTATTTAAGCTCATCAACAAAGATATTGATATTTTCTGCCTATATCTCTACAACCACTATGTTCAGCTGCACATACTACCTTTATGTCTCCATTTTGAGCAGAACTGGGAGGAGGCAACCCTTGAGACTTCCATACACCAACACCTAATTTCTTCTCAGTTTAGGATAAAAATAGGCACCCCAAAATCTTCTTTTTAAGGGCTTTGAAGTAAACTAGTTTGACAGCTAGAGTTCTGAAAGTCCAAGTGGTCAAGGAGCCATCACAAGACTTAGAGCAGGCATTGGCAAGTACCAGTGGTGGGGGTCTCAGCTAAGCTAGAACTCAGGGCACTGTAGCATGCAAATGTCTAGAAAAATCTGATTGGGTTCCACCACAACTTTACAGGAAATC
This sequence comes from Psittacus erithacus, assembly GCA_009867235.2. Taxonomy (NCBI): domain Eukaryota; kingdom Metazoa; phylum Chordata; class Aves; order Psittaciformes; family Psittacidae; genus Psittacus; species Psittacus erithacus. The sequence continues at coordinate 6,696 of WYDI02020419.1, read as the reverse complement.
AGACCTACAGAGCAGATTGGCTATGACAATTCAATATGTTCCTGAAGGAAAAACACTCCAACACAAAATTTAAAGTCAGTTAAATTCTTTTATTCCAATAGATAGATGATGGATTTTAGTGCCTGTCATTGAAAGTTTATGCTAACAAAAAAAAGGCCTTACAAGCTAAGTTTTACAAGTAGACCTTTGCACAAAAAGGACAAGGCTCAGAAACTGAGATGTGTTTGAGCTCAGTGATCTTGTCATGGGGAAGCATCTTTATAGCGCAAGAAGGGTACATATCAAAACTATATATTATGGTAGTACTAAACAATTGGAAGACTTAGTGTGGCCCCTTGTCTTAGCTATATTAAGAAGACTTAACCCAGGTCATTTCTTCCCAAATAGTTTGCTGAACTTATACCGCAACTGTTTTTCACATGCTACATAAAGGAGCTCATAAAAAAATAAAGCGGAGATATTTAGTATTGGCATACTGAAAGAGAGTGACTACAACATATTATTACATCTGATAAATTTTAAAGCATTCACATTCAAACAATATTTACCTTTGCAAATCATTTGTACTTCTAATGAAAAACCTTCAAGAAAGTCTCAATTTGACCAGAGTTGGCAATTTCACTTGGAGTTTTAAGGAGACCACAACATTTTGCATCTGCTTCAGATGCTTAGGCAAAGCTCAAAAGGAATTAATCTCTATCCTGTTGTTCTTTTTTAATCATCTAAACCAGCAGCAAGGAGATGCACCACATCCTTAAGAATTCCGCGAGCACACAAAGTTGTTAAAATCTCCACATGTGGATCAAATGTCCCTGCACTGTCCTTCCCTTTCAAAAACAGCAGAAGGGGGATAAAGCAACCCCTTAAAGCAATTATAGAAAGAACACAAGTTACAGAAGCCTAGACAAAGTTTTGATTCATCTGTATTTTTATGCACAGATTTATTAATCGCGCTATGTTGGAAAATAAGCTAGCTATCAACCACAGACAGAAACATAAGAATTAAGTTACTGCATTTATGAGCTACAGGTAGGATGAAAGTGAATGCTGTTTTAGTAAGTAATGAGACTGATAAAGACCTGAGCACTACTAAGTCAACTGAAAAAATATCCAGTTAAATAGAATTACTACTCCTGCAAATCAGCAGCAGTTGTATTAAGTTTCATTTGTGTTTAACTAGGAGGCATCCCAGGGAATTTATCTGAGAGCATGGAAATAAGCAACCTAGCTAGAATTTTAAGTTAAGTGACATAACTTCTGAAAAGTCATTACCCTCCTTCTTTTAGTTGGTCAGAATATTCTGCTATATTTTTGTAACCTAAAGGGAATGCAATTGTCAATCACTCAGTATTGCTTTATAGAATTAGTAAGGAAGAATATATATTACATGGAATGGAAGATGAGATACAGAGACAGGAGGACAATAAATATTAAAACAAAATCTACTTTATCTGGCTGAAAGAACATATTAGACCCAGGGAAAAGCAAAATATTGTTAGGAAAAAAGGCACCCTTTAAATGCAAAGCTAGAATCAAAACATACAGTCACATTAGATTAGGAAGTTAATCTTAAAGGGTTAGATCTAGTCTAACTGATTTAAGACTTTGTGACTCCCTCTTCTGTAAGCATCCTTTCCAGATGCTCCTAGGAGCAGTACAACTATCCATAGCCTCTTATTCAGAGAAAATTATTTTCTCTCCAATTAGAAGTGTAGTAAAGATATTTTACATCACAACAAATCTAGGGCTTTTGCAGCTGCAGAATTGGAACTGACTGTCACAAAAATGGCCATAAGTTTGAAAAACAGCTCTAGAAGCTCTTGGCCTTCTCTAGCTTAGGATATGTTCTTTTAACTGCTGTTCTTGTGGGTGGCCTGGGGATTGCCTTAAAACATACACGCGTGACTTAAAAGATCTTACCTTCTTAGGTAAGAAGCTGTATTGACTCAAGTACCAGGTTAGCAGTCAGCTAGCTGCGGCACTTGCTCCAAGCCTAAATACATCATCAAAATGATTTTTAAAAAAAAGTACCTGGTTATGTAAATGGACAATCTATTCTTTCGGCATCTATTTGAATTCAAAAACAAAAATAAATCTTTACATAAGAATAATATAGGACAAGAGTTCAATCTTTGATCCCAGCTTCTTCAGCTGATCTTACATTTCTGCTTTACCCCTTTCTTACTGGGATGAACAGTGTTTACTTATTTTTCTCTGCAAAGTTTACACAAGCATTAAAGTTTCACTTCAAACAAGAAGTGGTGGCTCTTATTTAAGATCCATGTTTGTATACAGTCCACAGCAAGCTCATAAATCAAACTGATATTTCTCCATAGCTCCTCTCAAGCTATTCTGCTCTCTTTTCTAATCCAAAGAGGAACTGTCAATCACATTTATGGGTCAATTTTCAGTTTATTACTTTGGCTGACTAACAGGCTTCCTTGCTAGATCTGACCTACACTTGCCACTGTAAAATAATAAGAAGTGATGCCTCAAAGTATTTACTGCTGTGAGTTTATTAAAATGAAGTGTTGCTCACAGAAAGAAGCAACATGCTTCAGTAAGGAAAGGAGACTTCCCCAGCTACAGATAGCTATGGGTTAGGGTCAGTTTTCTGCAATTTTCCACTATTAAACAATAAAAACAGTATGCAAAAATGACATAATATTGTTGTTCCTGCTTCCCCCCCTCCTGAAATTCAGAAGGCAAATTGACAAGTTATTGTAAAGGTCTGCTATGCCAACATTCAGGATCATATGCACTACTAGGCCATTACTGGGACAACATAAAACTCACAAACCATTGCCAGAAAAATACTTAATTACCGGCATGCCTTTATTTTGTGCACCTCACATCACTCTACAAGCAGCTACAGAAAAGGTGGCAGCATGCTATTCTCCCTAGTAGTGAAACCTATGAGGAAGTCTGCAAAACTCATTCAGCTTAAGTCTCCTAAATAAACTCATTGTGTGATAGGAAAAAAAAAAAAAAAAAAAAAAAAGAGAATAGAAGTGAAGAAAGCATCTTGAAAGTTTTCAAAAAATAGTCATATAATAGTCTTAAATGGAAAATGTTACAATACACCTCTTTGAAAAGCCTGAGATAGCAAAAGAGAGCTCAAACATGGGATTGCTTATCAGGAGCACAGTTTATTAAAGAGCATATTAAACATAACAGAAGCCTGTTTGTTTAGTTTTGTAATAATTTTGAAACATGACATCATTTAGAAGGATGAAAAGCTCATGAACCCACAGCAAACCTCAAGAACTTCAATAAGGAAAGCACATATTTATTGAAAGAAAAATATTTGTGTGCCTGAGGCTTGCTTTAAAAAGATATTATAGACTTATAAAATGCTACAAATTGGCTCTAGAGATAGATTTAGCCAGGATGCATTAGATGGAGTTTGAGGTGGTTTTGACCTGGTTAGTAACAATTACAAAGCCATCCTTTGTATTCCTTTGCAATTTCACCTAGGTGTATCACTTGGAAGCACAACTGTCATCTCTGAAGCGCTCTTTAGCATGGATATTGACAAATACATACGTAAGCCAATATTTGACTGTTGCCAACAGGTGAATGGGGAATGCAGAGCTGGAAGTCAAATGAGGTAGACTAGAAAGCCTGGATTTCTTCTACAGAAAAGATAAATTGACCAATTCAGAGGTGATAGGGGACCTAAAGATACTTAAAAACATTCAGAGCTATTTTTATTCCAGTCTAATTGCTGACCCATAGCTTTTGGCTCAAAAGGTTTGACTCAAAATTTTAAACCTTTCATTTCACATGTATGTCACAAGTGATAGCAAGGTGCTGCTGTTGGTCACAGCAAAATGTGAAGACAACCTTCTAACATAGCACTAAGATATTGTCCATGGGGAGGAGAACTCAGCACAGTATCATTTTGTAATCCTGCAAAGTTATACTCAGTTTAAGTCTGGAAGTCCTCTGCAAATGGTCATAAAAAGCTTCACCTTCCAATTTCATGTGCAGGACTTTATTGCCTATTTATAGTAAATTAAAAATTAAATGTGCTCTTGCTGCATCCAGTAAACCAATTACATTTAAATGAATTTGGAGATAGCCACTACATGTATTTGTAAATAATTAGTAACACCTGTAATGCACCATTGAGCCAAGTACTGAAGTTGCTTCAGCAGTTAGCCTTTTTAATGCTTCTTCCTAATACAAATGGAAAAAATGGTGTCTTTTAATAGGCTGATACCAAAGGCTAGACTTCTACAGATCTTGGGTGCAACTGTCTGCCCAGGGGAGAAACTTGAAGAAACAAGAGCACTGTGTAGATGAACTGCTCTGGACCCAAATGTCCTGGTCCAGCAGGTCTACCAGGTATGTAATAGGGCTGGCAGCAACCACAGAAGTACTCATGGCAGCAGTAGGGAACTTGAAGGGGAGAAAGGAGGGGGCCAGCTGTATTCACAACCGAGGTTGCTTGTACCAAACCTGTTTACCCTGAAATACAGATGCACCCAACACTCATGCCACCAGCTTGTTGCTCTTAAGGATAGGAATGGGTTACAGGGTTACACTAGTACCAAACAGCTGATTCTTCAAAGCTGAGAGATCAGCTCCACCAAGAACACCAAAATACTTTTTGCTCATTCAATTTTTTTTGCCAGTACTAGAGAGCATGGAAAAGCATATTCCTGCAGTGGATAATATCTGCCACACAAGCTATTTTATGGGAGTACATGGATTGAAGTGTGGAGCATTCAACTGCTGAAATATGAGATTTCAGTAAGTGACTGCATGAACAAATTCTTCTCAAACATTTGCAGAAAGTGAATTAACATGGCAGAATAGCTGAATTAACTTCTGTAGAAATCCCCCACAAACCTTACCCAGGGGTGTACATTACTCAAATAACATAAAAACACTATAAAAGATTTTTGTTCTGATTTTCACACATAGATCAAATACACAGGGAGGAGGAATTCATTCTTTATTATTTTCAAAACCAGGGCACTGTAATAAAAATGTAAATGTTTAATTGCACAAATGTGTTTAATTAACAAATTACAATTCAAGCTGCAGACAAGCTGTTACTTTTTAGGTATTGTATTGAATTCTTTTTTGTTTGTTTCTTTTAAGTGTACCTCTATCCCCCAGCAAAATGTTTAATTTATGATACTGGTACCTTAGAAGTTTAAAATTTTATCCCCACATATCTAAAATAAATAAATAAATAAAGACAGAGCAAGCATCTAACTAGGAATGACACCAAATATTAACATTCTAGCAATTTATATGAGAAACGTACTCTCATATGGGTAGTGGTGCAGAAGACGAGGGTAAAGCTAAATAGATGAGTCATACACGGGGAAAAAGGCTACCCAGCTACTTTATTTTTGGTGGAACCTTAGTCACTCACACACAGCTTTTATTCCCCCCAACCAAAATCAGCATGTATTATCCCCCCATTTAGATTTGACCTTGTTCACCAGTGCATAGCCTTCTTGATAAGCAATTCTAAGTCAACAATGCAAGTTGCACCATTACCTATACTTTTCAGACAAGATTTATGCAGCCTACGTCTATGCTCAAGACCCTTGTAAACTACAGTGATCCTTCTATACAGATAGGGACTCGGAGGAAAAGCAGTATGATTTGGGCTGTCAGAATTTACATAGCATGAGCCTGAACTTAGAGAACATCAGAACAGAGCAGACACATGCAGCAATACTGTTATTTTAACCTTACAGTTAATAGCATGCTAAAGTCAATAATTATTCACTGGCCAAGAAACATTGCCAGGCTACTCAAAAAAAAAAAAGCCTTTCTGGTCATGATGCTCCACCTAGTCACAGGTAAACAGAAGCCTGCTGTGCATGGAGAAGCAATCCTAGCAGACAAGATGCTTACAACACTGCAAAACCCTCTGCACAAAATAACAAGTACTGCATTTCAGCCGATCTGCTGTACACACACCACCACACAGTGTGCTAGTCACACCAGAGATGTCACAGCCCATACTCACAAGGAAAATGTGCTTGTCTCTGAGCTTCGTGCCATGCTTTCACATTTATAGATTAACATAGAGAAAACTGCATAGTCACCTCCACCATAACTCCTAAGGGGACACCACACAATCTCTTTAGGGTGATCTCCTTACGGTTCAGGAAGATGTTAGACATTGGAGAGCAAATCTATTAGATTGTCCGTTGATTTTACAGCAGAGGACTATCTAGATGCTCTCTCTAAAGGGTAAGTTTAAGCCCTTTTTGAAAAAATCTTTTTATTTGCAAGAAAATACACAAAAATTTGATCTTCCAATCAATCTGACAGATTTTTCAGATTTGGATGTGAAGAAAAAAAAGCAGCCAAAACATAATATGGAAAGCTGACTAAGGCAAAAATACTCACAATCTAACAATATCCTGTAAAATAAGTGAAACCTTGCCAAATTTTCCTTTTTTAAAGACAGTCAAGAGGGAAAAACAAAAAACAAACAAACAAGAAAAACCCCACACTACACTAGTGTTACAGTAATGTCATAAAATCCTCTATTGACATTTCCAGAACAATTGTCTCAATATTTCCCTCCAAAGTAGAGTTTGCTTTGTTTTGTTTTTCTTTTTTTTTTTTTTGTTTGGGGGGGGGGGGGGGGGGTTTGTTAGGGTTTTTTGGTGTGTTTTTTTTTTTTTTTTGTTTTTTCTTTTTTTTTTTTTTTTTTTT
>WYDI02020417.1:1722-13474 GCA_009867235.2 Psittacus erithacus | reverse complement strand
CAGTGTCTGAAGGGGGCCTATAAGGATGCTGGGGAGGGACTCTTCATTGGGGACTGTAGTAATAGGACAAGGGGTAAGTGTTTCACAATTAAATGGGAAGTTTAGATTGGATATAAGGAAGAGGTTCTTTACTGTAAGGGTGGCTAGGCACTGGAATGGGTTGCCCAGGGAAGTTGTGAATGCTCCATCCCTGGCGGTGTTCAAGGGCAGGCTGGACAGAGCCCTGGGTGGCATGGTTTAGTGTGAGGTGTCCCTGCCCATGGCAGGGGGGTTGGAATTTGTTGATCTTAAGGTCCTTTCCAACCCTAACTCTTTTGTGATTCTTTGATTCTATAAATCTGTATGTCTTTCCTCTCAAAAGATAGGCAAACTTATTCTCACTGCTCATTGGGAATAATCTCTGGGCAGTGCTGTTTCCAAAATTTTGCCAAAGCAGTATATAAAAAAATCTGCCAACTGTTAGGAAGAGCAGTTCTAGAGCCTACACTGGTAAAAATAATATAGTCTTCTAGTAGCACATGCTTTTTGGTATAAAATAATATATCATAAATTTTCAGCTTATGTAGTAGGTAACAATGTCATAGTGGCCATAGCGATAGATTTGACACTCTTGACACATAGATTAGAGTTATGGGAGACTCAAAAGCAATTTAGCTCATCCCAAGAGCACACCTACTAGACTGCTCCCAAGAAGTCTAAATACTGTGGCTCTATTAAACATACTGATGAGTTCTGTATTGACTGTAATGGGGCCTGGCATGTAAGTAGGTACCCCTAATTTTGGGTCAATTTTATTCCATCTAAGACATAATTTTTTTAAGGATTATCTGCTTTGTGCCTAGGACATCACATTTGTGGTAGCTTTTTATAATATAAGGAGAAATAAAATGATGTACTCTTCAGCTGATATTTCATGGTTTTCTTAAAGAAGATAATGAACACTCTGCTTCTTCCAGCTCCTCAAATTCATCTGTACAGGTCTGGGTATGAGACTATCTGCAAGCAGAAAATGCAACAAATATTTTTCTCAAGAAATAATCTGTGTTTTTTTCAGCAACTATCATTTAGTTCCTTACTTTGGCTTTGTTCCTAACTCTAGGGGAGGGGGAGGGTGTGTGATTAATATTTACTTGAAGACTATTTGAAACCTGGGTCCAGCATCTTGTACAATATTTTGATCCCAGGTTAATAAAACTAGGGACTCAATATGGCAGGAAGCAGCACAGATCTACATATGCCCCAATACTTCTAATGGGACAAGTCAGACAATGTAACCAGCGAATGTAAACTATCACAACTTTATTGACTTTTGCAATTTATTTAAATTGTGTAAGTGGTGTGTTTGATTCTATTTCCCTAAATTGGAGGTGCTGAACACTTAACAAAATTTTTGGTGGTATAATGTATCATCCCCACCTAAAACTGATGGAGTACACTATTTTAAACCAGCATTTTTGCGTGTACTGTTAAATACTTTTACATGTTTGTCTGGATAAAGTGACCAAGAAATTCAGCAGTTAAAGCCTTTGGTAGCCTTCTGGTCTAAAATTGCACGTTTTTACTATTGATTTTTCCCTGAAGGGGAATAAAATGACTAATAGAAGGCACCTAGTTGTGTAGAGATAACAGCATGCAGCTTACATAAGACCTTGTGTACAGTTGGCAGCACACAGTAAGATTATTGTTCATAATAGATAATAGATTATTATTATTGTTCATAATAGATAATAATAGATTACTAAATGGTATCATAAATTAGAATGGAAAAATACAATGAGATAGACTGCAGCCACTGTAACAACTTAGTTTAAAAGGGGATTTGCCAAATGACTGAAGACAAACAGCAGCTTCAAATGGCACAAATGTTAATTCTCCCTGCACATATCAATGTGAAAAGCAGCCCTTCTGAAAATCATTAACAATGCTAATTATTTTAAATATCATACAACTTACTTTCCTACCAGTGAATACCTTACTGGGACATAGAACAGTTTTAAATATTCCATTGTATGAGCTGATTTGCTGAGCAGGCCTTTTTCCATTTTACTGGCTTTTGATACTGCTGTTGCTTATGAAAAGGCTTCCATTAGGTTGTGTAAAAATAAATAAGAAAGAGTTAACATAGAGACCTATTTTGGCTTTGAAATTCAGAAAATAACTCTGGGTATTCAAGTCCTGAAATGCACTAAATTCTTATGCAAGGTGATTCCTAACATGACCTAGTAACTGGCACTTCTGTTAGTGTGAGAATAAATGCACGAGGTTAAGGCTTATATCTTAACATTCCTGAATAATTCCAGCTGGCATTACATGTTATATCTTTGGCAGTGGCATGCCAGCTTCAGGACATTTTTACCCCTGTCCTATCTGCCTCTCAAATCTCTTTGATTCCACCAGAATTAAATGCAACTTCCCTTTACACCAGAAAAGCCTGTTTGTGGGACTGGGGCATAAACAGAGTACCTTTAATGAGTTAGATTTTTAAAAGACAGCATTCTGGGAAAGGAAGCTGAAGGGCAGACTGAGGAAAATGCAGTATATAACTGTTACCTGAAAGCATAGTAGAAAACAAACTCCAGCTACTACATTTACATGTAAAATCCAGAAAAAAATCTTATCAGTCACATACTGGGTAGAGCGTACAGCACTGTCTTAAAGGACATGCTAAATCCCTTTCCATGAAAAATGGGAGATATTTCCATAAAGTAAACCAAGCAGGAACATATCTGTGTAGAGTAAGCCAAGATTTGCCGAGACATTCTTGTGAAGAGGGGAAATGGAAATATTTGGCAGATCACCCATCCAGGAAAATTTCTGCTTGAACTATTCTGCTGCTGGACCAAGCAAGAAAGTGTGTCTCTCTCCATCATGTACCTTTGCCACACCTTCCATGGGGCATTAAATAAGCAAATCCATACGAAAATAATCTGCTACGTTGCTTTAAAGCAATTTAAAGCATAGAGTTAACTCTATGGCAACAATGGCATCTAAGGTATTTAAAAAAATGAAAGAATATAATTTGTGCTTGAAAGCAGGAACAATTTTTAAAAGAATAAATGGAAAGGACTAGGAGGCCCAAAGCAGATGCTGGGGAGACTGTGGGCCTGGGGCTCAATTGAGACACCATGTGCATGTTTGTACGTGCAACTGAAGGCCAGGAAATCCAAAGCTGGTTACTGAGACGGGATGCCTAAGGCCAGTTGATGGAGGGATCCATAGTATGCATGAGGTGGTGGGGGTGTGTATGTATGTGTGAGAAGGTCTGAGCACCAGCAGCTGGAGTGGGGCTGCAGCCCTGGGGACTTGCATCCTTGGGTGCTAACAACTGAGGAAACTGGGATCCAGAAGAAGCTACTAGGCTTCTGTGTATTTTCTTAAAAATTAAATTTGTATTAAAGAATGCACTATGAACAATAAAAAAATCAATATATTATTGAATATTAAATCCAGGAAATCCAAACACCAGGTTTAGCCCCTCCATCTGTGAGCTCTGGAGGTCTGTATTCTGCTCGCTCTCAAGGAAGCTTTTCTCCTTAACTTGCCAACAGCTGTCAATGGGAGATATCTACTTTCTTATTCTAAATAAAATTAATTGGCTATTCAATCAATCATTTATTTGAAACATCTTTCATGGGAGTAAAATTAGTGGGCCTATTTCAGGACTTGTTTTTTTATACTCATCCATGTTATTATTGGTTATATTGGTCTTATTTTGATGTGTTAAATATAGCTTTTTAGAAAGGTAAAATCCAAATATCATACTTACTTGTACTTGGGCAAATAAATCTTTTGGATCTATTTGAACAATTCTCCACTCTTTCCCGCTCTGGCTCATCACAGATTTAATATAGATGTCTTGAAGTGTTTGTCTGTTACAGATTTGCTAAGCGTACAAGGAAAAAGAGATTTTGCTTGACATGATGATTGCCTTTCCCTGGCAGCAGGCAAGGTGTGAGTTGCGAAACAAAGGTGTGGGAAAAGGTACAAGGGGAAATGTCTGTATTCTGTCAGAGGAAATTGTTAATGGATGATTTTAAAGGAGACTTAAAACATTAGATAAACCTGCTACATAATTTTGCTTACATCTCTGCTGCAACTCAAATATGATTTTGCATCTTACTTATACGTTTCTGAGCTAACTTCACCTTCCTTGTTCAAATATTGAGCAAAAAGAAGCCTTAGACCCTGGGTATTCTGACTGAAACAACCTTCCAGTAAAGTAAAAAATTTAATGTACAGGATATATGTAAGATAAACTTTCAAAGGCACCATCTCACATTGTTGCTGCAAAGTTCCATACTGACATGTTGGCAAAGGTGTTCCAAGAAAATACATGTGCAGTTGGTACTTATTTGACTGTTCAGTTGGTTACACAGATGTACAGCATTCTTTAGTGCATCTAAATTTTATTAGGTTAAGCTTTTTTCATGTTCTTGATCTGAGTACAGCCCAATACATCTTTTTAGACATATGCATACCTTTGGAATTGTAATGCTAAATCAAATGAATACCAATCTCAAGCCAAGACTGTAAAGATGAATAAATTGCCATTTGGGTAACTGATTGCCAAAGTCCTAATGGAAATAATTAATCAAAAGCTATTTTGAATAAATTAAAAGAGAAAGCAGGACTTGTATAAAAAAGTTCTGAATGAATTGCAGTTCTCTGAATTATTTCTCCATCACATGTATGTGGAGACAGTTCTAATACGAAAATAATATGTATCCACATAATACATCAGATTTTTAAATACATTCGTACCTACCTTTTTTTTTTTACATGGTTGAAACTGTGAGCAGTTTGTAATATAAATATATATACATATATTCCTCACAAAAATTAGTTATAAGTGAATTTTAAGTCAATATCATTATCTGTATAGATAATTTGTAAGAGGGTAGAGACATACAAAAGGCATTTGAATTGATTTCTTAGAGTTATGTCAACATTCATCATTGTGCAAAATTAGTCTAAGACCAAAGAAACACTTAAGCCCACCTAAGAACTAATAATACAGTGTAAGTGGCTTCGGACAGTCACACCCTTGTAGATAAGGATGAATTTCATGCACAAATCTAAAGATAAATTGATTTTGCAACACACTTATTTAGAATATGCCTTAAATCTTCTTAAGCAAAGACAGGAAAGAAAACAGCTGTCGCGCTTTAAGCACAGAACTTATCAGTCTTTACCAGCAGTACAAGAAAAAGGGAGGCTAAGGCACTCCCCTTAGGGACAGAAGATATAAAAATCCCAGAAACATACAGATAAAATAATGAGAAATTGGAGGATTTCTTCCTCTTTCTCTTATCCACAAATACGAAAAAGTGTTCTGAAATAAAAACCCAGTTTAGCTTTGGTTTTTGTTTATATAAAAGTATATAAACAGGCAAGCAAGAAGTCACAAGGTAGGGATGGGTACTGAGACATATGCAGAGTAGCAAAAGTAAGTATCACAGAAGGCACTTTAAATGGCATTTTAAAAACGGATTCCAGGGTAGGAAAGAAAAGTTATAATAAATATGTTTGCTTACAGTCAAAGAAATACATAAAATGATTTGGAAGACTGGTTTTGTAAAACCATCAGTGTTGGGCTTTGAGTCACAATATTTCTCATATCTTTTAACCTTAGCCATGGCATGTGAAAGGGCAAAATAAATTCATGAAGTGAATTTTGTATAAGAGTCCTTTCATTCCTCTTATGGAATGAGTAAGATTTCAATGATGGCTTAGTATATATGTCATTATTATAAAAAGGGCAAGGGGCAAAGGCAAAGTTTCATGGTTTGATTGTCCTCCTCAATCAAAATGTTCAATGACTGCAATGAAGTGAATTTTGCTAATACTGATGTTTTCTTTTTGTTCAAGAGACAATAAAAGGACTACAGATGATTGTATTGGTTATTAAGCCCAGTAGTGCAAGCAATACAGTCTTTACGCTTGGTGTCTAAACAGGGGTGAATTTCACCTGGAGGCAACTTTGGCCTTTTGTACTAGCAATTATATTATTATAAAATATATTTTACAGATGAACTAAATCCCATCTAGAATCTTCACCCAGAAAAAACAGCACTGCTGTGCTTTGTTCAATTTTTCTATTCCAGAGCTGGCATCCAGGTGTGTACTTGAAAAACATCTTTGATTTTACATCTACAATAAACATAACACAATTTAAAAGCATGGATGCCACAAAGCTTAATTTAGAAACTACTGCTTTTATTAAATTTAGCTACTTTTTCCCTGCAGCTTTACATTAATATTGACTTCAAAGTGCTAGTAGCTTTCATTAAATTGAATTACATTCTCCTGCAATTTGAAAAGTAATGAGGCAGCTGCTAAATGAAGCTGTTGACAAAACAGGAGCAGAGGCCATTAAAAATTGCATGGCAAAGTGTGAGTCATAAACAATGATGATTATTGTTCAAGGGTGGTTTCTGAACAAAATTACACAAAACTCACAAAATAAACAATTCTACCTGATTAATTCTTTTATTCCTGTTCTGTTTCAAACAGGTTCTATAATGACCCTCTGACCATTGAATCCAAGTATCTTCCAGTTGTGCATTAAGTAATATAATCAATATCTGCTATGATTAACATCTGGTTTGTGTCATTCATTATTTCATTCTCCCTAGAGAGAGAAGGGGAGTGTCTTGCATTATTGTTTTGGTGTGATTTGGAAGTACCTTTCTGGGGGAAAGTTTTTTGTGGATTTACATATACCTATGAGATTCTACAAACCTGATTAAAATTACTGCAAACAGTATAGGAAGCAGAGGAAGAGTATGATGCACCTTCTGTATTTTTCACTGCTTCACATGTAGTGGCATTCAGTCGCTGGCGTTTTTCAGATCCTAAGGCATTTATACCTGAAGCTGATATTCTTGATTTTCTGTAATTCTTTGCGAAGATGCAGAAGTGGGAAACTGAGGCCCTGTCCTCCTTTATCAGGTTAGAAAGAATTGCTCACTCAAATAAAATTAATCTGAGCATACTTGCTTTTGAGTCTGAGTTTATTTCTGTCTTGCTTGAGGTCAGTGTTTTTTGCTAATTTCATTCAGGCACTGACTTTATCTTAGCAAGTAGTCATTTGGTTGTAGTATAGCAATCCAGCATGACGAAGCTTTTTAGCAGTAACACATGATGAATAGAACATTGGACATATGACTTTATTGAAAAGTCTTCAAGGGAGGAAATGAATGTACAAATGAAGTGATGAATGACAGAAAAGAATATGCCCATTGGTACTCTTCAAGAATGTCTCCCTTTCCAAATGATACAGGACAGAAGATTTGATTTCCTGTGTTCTTTTATGATTTCAGAACCAAAAGTCTACATCACATTTTTACCACCAAGTAAGTCTATGTCATTTGACAGTTCTAGCTTACAGAATATGTCCATAATGAAAAAATTGCTGAAAAACTCTGTATCCACATTGCAAGTAGGGCATTCTAGACAGCACCTAGGCGGATGGCTGTCCCCAACTGACCAAAGGGATATTCCATACCATATCACATCATGCTAAGCGTATAAAGCTGGGGGAAGAAGAAGAAAAGGGGAGACACTTGGAGTGATCACATTTCTTTTTCCAAGTAATCGTTACCTGTGTTGGAGTCCTGCTTTCCTGGAGGTGTATGACCACCTGTCTGTGATGGGCAGTAGTAAATAAATTCTTTGGCTTGCTTTGCTGGCATGTGGGGCTTTTGCTTTACTTATTAAATTGTCTTTATCTCAACCCATGTATTTCCTCACTTTGCCCTTCTGATTTTCTCTCCACCCCATTGGAGGCAAGTGAATGAGAAGCTGTGTGCTGCTTTGTTGATAGCTGGAGTTAAACCATGACAAATACAAATCAAAATTAATTTACAAGAATCAAAGAAAAATACAAAAATCAAAGGAAAATAAATGTTTATTTAGATTGACTTTTTATTCATGTTTTCATTAGCATTAAAATTCGCAAAGAAGCCCCAGTACTCCACAGATGTGAATGTTGAGTTAATCACTCGGTTGCATGAGTATGGATTCAAATACTTTTATTTTACTTCCTTTAGAAAAGGTAAGATTCAGTGTCTTTCCTTAAGAGTTTAAATTTGTGTCAGTGTCTTGCTCAAAAGCAAGGGTGAGCTTCTCAGCTGGCGCATTTCCATTAGCTAGTGCTAATGCACCACTAAAACCTCTCAGGGCAATCAACTCCCCACAACCTACCCCTATCCCCAGTGTTCACATTATTGTTTAAATGGCCAATTTAATAGCATGACCTCCACCCTGGATCACTCACAAATATTTGAACAAAATGCAGTAACTGTTCACTATCTCTCAAAGACCTTGTCCATTAAATAAGAAGCCTGCTCATTACTTCTAAATAAACGTTTCGCACACAGGTCTTACTGACAAGTATTGCACGCTTAGTGTTTGTCTCAAAGTTTTCGGAAGCAGTCACAGAACAGGGAAAACATAGTATGCTTCTTATTTGCTAAACTGTAGGGAGATTTACTCATGAAAAATGGTTCTTAATTATGTGTTTCATGGGTGATAGCCAACCCCAGTATGAGAAAATTAATGTATGTGACAATATTATTGACTCTTCTTTCCAGAAGATCATGTTGAATGCTTTGTGTAAAGCCCCATGTCTGTAGAGGGCTATGGATTAGACAGGAATTTCAATGATTTTTCAGTAAATGGCTTGTTAGGAGGTGCAGACCAATAGAGCTGAACACAACAGAATGCCTGCTTAATAGACACTCTCCAACCTTTAATCTATATAGGGTATGCTATAAAGTACCAAAGAGGGGAAAAGAAAAGCTACTCGTTAAGTGTCTAATTTCTCTCCCATTTACTTCAGTGTCATTTGATAACTCCTTTTATGGAAATTTTATCAGGACTAGAGGTGTTTGCTTTATTTTTTTTAAATAACAGAACATAAGTAATTTTTTGAGTAACTTTAGTAGGAAGAAAAATTTCAAGGGAGGACTCAATAAGCATTTAACAAACAAAACCTCTTCTGCTGGCTGCACGACATTGACAGTAATAGGTTCTCCTTAAGAACGGCTTGGTGTAATATTTATCATTTTTACATTCAAATAAGTAATTGCATTTCTCAGGCATAATGCATTCTGCAAAACAGGACTACTGAATTTTTGCCATAATATATATCCTCCCTATTTTTACTGTTGTAAGTCATATGAGGCAAGAGTACAGATAAAATTAAGAGAGAAAGGAAGGAAAGTGTAGCTTCATATATGGAATTTTTTTCTTAGCGTTACACGAAGTATATGTAAATTTAAATAGCTTACTTGATTTAGTTTCAGAATAAAAAGATTTTTCAAGGGACTTGGTTGTAAAATGACATTCTGTAGAAGCCATAGCAGATAAAATGGGAAAAGTTAATCTCCAAAGGCGCTGCACCCATTTTTACTGAGTAATCTTTATTAAAAACTTTCTTGTGGCAGGAAAACATTTAATTCAGCTTTAAAACTGACACATTTTGAACTGCTGCAGCTGTCCATGAGCTTATTGCCATTTCATAGGTGCCTTTAGGGCACCACCAAAAAAGATGTAATCCTTCTGTAGATGGCTTCAATATCATTGCACCTGGGCGCTGATAAAAGCTGGCATGGAGCAAGCAGGTTTGTAACCACACTGATTAACCTGACAGTGCCTGATGAGAAGTCACACGGTCTCCAGCTTCCCACAGCCCTGACCTGCTCAGCAATGGGGCCCACTGAAAACTCTGCGAAAACTCATGTGAAAATCAGTACTCTGTTGAAACACATCAGTGTAAGAAAATAAAAAATTAACATGTTAGATTTTTATTTTTTATACATATCCTAAAGGACAGATCTTTATTGCGATGTCTTCTTATGACAACTTTTTACATTAAATGAACTCTGAATTTTTCATATTCACATGTATCCAGGAAGGAAAATTTTAAGACAACTGCTATATAGCAGCAATTAAAAGATAAAATTTGAAAGAACTGACAAATGAAAACTACTAGTTTCAAGCATTTCTTGTAAGAATAGGATCAGCATCATGAACCAAACTAAACTTCCAATCTGAAATAATTTTGCAATTATGTAATTTATCATGATTCAACAAGGCTCAAACTCCCAAAATGAAAAGAGACCTTAGGTGTTCTATATTCATACCCTGACATACATCAATAGGCCACATATGCACTCTACCCAGCAGCTGGTTTGCAACTCTATTGACTTTTTGGCAGTCTAAAAGTCTAAGCTTAGGCTTTCTGTAAATCCCATTTGTCATTCCAGGGCATGCTGCAGAAGTGGGCAATGTTGCAGAAGTGGGCAATATCACAGAAGGCAGAACTACAAGAATAACTCCTTTCCTTTACTCAGACTATTTTGTCTGACTGATAGCAGTCCTGTAATAAAAATACAAAAATTGACAGGATGCACGGGGCAGGACTGACTAGCCAAAGTATGTGGAGGTGCCTTGAAGTGTATGAAAAGCTACCTCTATCCTCCCAGGTTCCTGCTGAATTTTGCCTCAGAAAATGCAAGCTAGAGCTGTTTTAAAAGCATGCCCGTACGGGCAAACAACATGGATTACTGACAAATTTCACCACAAGTCTTCTCTGACCCAGCCACAAGAAATTCAATGAAAATGTAGCATAAGATTTTCTGCTTTAAATTCTTAATATGCTGGAGGAGACTTCAAATTCAAATTGACTGGTTTTGAACACTCAAAACAGCTGTTCTATATATTTTGCAGTCTTTCTACTGATTTCTAATTTTCTTGTCAGTAGTCTGGAAAAAAGGTAACAATTTAGCCACCTTTCAAATCCTTTAAGGCAGTCAGAAAAAGAAAACACATTATCCTGCTCCATATGTCTACTGAGAGACTACAGTAGCAGCAAATCAATTCATAGGAAATTGTAACTATGTAGCTATTACATCTTGGAAGAAACCTGGGAATTATTTAAAAGGATGTGCTGGAAAGCATTCAAGGGAAAAACAAGACAAAACAAACAAACAAAAAACATTTCCACCCCCCAAACAACCAAAGAAATAATAAAATAAATCAAAATCAGTTTACTTAGATTTTTTTTTTTACGGTGTGGAGGCCATAGCTAAGGAACATGTGAAGAGTTTCCTGGAGAGGTTACCACCAGTAGAGTCAGGAAAGTTCAGTGGCTTAATGTGTATTTATATTTTTGGAATTAAGAAAGATCTTTCATCTCATTATGGCAGCATTGGGAAAGTTTGAACAATAAATGAAACAAGAAATAAAATATTAGACAATGGCGGGAAGGAAATTATTTTAATACCAAAAGGCATTACAAAAAATATTTTTCAAGATGAAAAATACATGAGTCAAATTTTTGGCCTTACCCCAGATACAGAGAAACTGAGTCATAAATTGGATAAAAGTATCATAAATGTCATCTTTGCTTTGCCTTCAGATTTGAAAGTCCTGTTTTCACCTTGCTTTACGTCAACTGCATGGCATCCTTGGATTGGTGCTGCCTACTTTAGTACAGTTAGGAAAATGACAGATTTTGTAATTCAGGGTGCTTCACCAGAAAGCAACTAGCACCTCACAATATTCTGTAATGTTTTTTCCTCTTGAAAATGGCAGTGTCCTGCATGCAGTGCTTTCCATTGTATGTTTGCATATGCTTGCCCAGGGAGGTTGTGGAGTCTCCAGTCTTGGAATATTGAGTACAGTTCTGGTGTCCTCAACATAAAAAGGACATGGAACTGTTGGAACAAGTCCAGAGGAGGGCCAC